>CAUOFW020001060.1:0-142100 GCA_963454935.2 Ilex paraguariensis | reverse complement strand
CATCATCAATTGAGGAGTTACCATGAAGTACAGGTTGAATGCTGTTGAGGAGGATGGTTGCTGCCAAAAAATATCCCAATTTTGATGCCTCCTTTATGACTTCAGGTTTTCCAGAAAACATTTTGGGAAAAGAGCTCTTAGCTGCAACAATGGCAATTGTGAATAATACCCAAAAAACGTTGACGTGACCACAGCCACCACTACGGAGAATTTTGCAGCTTTCGGATTATTAGCTCCAAGTTCATTGGAAACACGCACGCTGCAAGAAAATCGCACATACACTCAAAATTGTAATTTATTCCTTTTCGTTTTCTTCAGTCATGCTTTCAAATAGACTGCAATGATATGTAATGCAATCAACCTGTAATCCTTTTGTGGAAATTTTCTAAACTGGAAAATTTTCAATGTTTAAACAACATTTTCACCAGGAATGAATGAATAGGTTCATGTAGCTCGTATACTCTGTTGTGTGCATTATCCAAAACTTCCACAAATTGTGAGTAATTAATAAATTTATCTAAAAGATAAGAAGACTCCTTAATTGAATCGCTCAAAATTGACTACCGTTTAGTATTTTTGAAATGAGAAAATATCTAACCTGACTGCAGCATTAAAACCCAGAGTGATCATGAGGGTCCAAATTTCCAAGTTCATGCTGCCATATCACCATGAAAATTGATAAAGAAAGCAAACCAAGGACCAAAAGAAAAAATTAGATACACATGCCCTCAAGAGTAAACAACTTATAAAATGATGGAAATAGAAGACACAAAGGACTAACCAGATTGAAATGGCATCTACTGCAATTTCTGGATTCTTTAACCACCCAACCAAAAGAATCACTATAGAGTAATACCATAGCTCCAAGCTGCCATGAGATTGCATAATTGGCATCATGACAGCAAAATCAGAATATTGTTTCTCACTCAAATTCGAGATATCAGGACTTACCACAGCATGACAGCCGAGGCAAGTGACAACTTCAAGAAACCAGCTAAGGATTTGAATGCCAATAAAGAAAATCCAGTCCATGCCTCTGGGAAAAACCCTGAGACCACATAAACCATTTGAGCCAAAACCAAGAGCCACCATGAGATGTTCTCAACTATAGCAGCACCAAGGAGACCATGCCCAAGCTTTATCACAAACACCCAATTGAGCAGCACATGAAGTGCCAAAACCACTAAAGAAATCACAGTCATAACCCAGATTTTACTTTGAGCTTGGAGAAACTTTTGAATGGGAAAGTTCAGCGCATAAGCAAACAATTGTGGAATCACCCAAATTGCATACTTCCCAGCAAGCTCTGAAATACTTTTACTCTGATGAAGGAGTTTCAATAACGGCGAAGTGAAGATATAAAAGGGTGCTAGAAACAAAGCTGTAACTAGAGTGATAATACATGATCTTTGCATGTAGATTCCAAGCATTTCGAATTGTCCTGCACCAACTGCTTGGCCACAAAGTGTCTCGAGGGCACTTCCCATTCCTAACTAATCACCACCCAATTCACATAAACATTGCAGAGTCAGTTTATCATCACTAATTTAAACACTCAAACAAACAAAGAACAGAAAAAAAAGAAAAAAAAACACAATATCTGGGTATGGTCAAATTGATTCTTACAATTCAGACTATCTGTTTTGATTACAACAACTATAGGAATTATTATTAAAAAATGATTCTTAAATGACATCGAGAACATAACCAGACATTGACAGATACTACGTAGTACGTGCGTACGTACCATGACTCCAAAAACGAAGCCTTCGATCACATTCTGAACGACGGACACAGCAGCAAGTTCTACCTCTCCCAAGTGCCCAACAAATGCGGATGTGACAAACCCAATAGAGAACTGAGACACAGCCGTAAGTATAGCCGGGGCTGCGATCTTCCACATGTTTTTCGATTCATTCCAACATTTTTCACATATCTTTTGCCGACCCACAGACTGATCAATCTGTCTTTCGATCTCCAATGGTGCCTTTGCCTCCATTGCAGACTCTCTCTCTCTCTCCTTGCCTTCTACTCCCATAGCTTTTGTGCTTCTCTCTCTCCCTGTCTGTATACTAAAAATGGAGGTATCGTGCGTCCTGTTTAAGTGTCGTAGCAATTGGTAAACGTAGGTTATTAGAATATGATTACTGCCGTTAAAAATGCGATTCCAAAACGGTGGCCAGCTGCTGCTGAGGAAGTAGTGGTAACACGCAAGGCTGGACACCTGTAGAAAATAAAATAAAAATGGGATTCCAAAAATTCTCCATTAAAAGTAAAATAGAAAAAATAATAACAGAATAAACATTAAAAAAAAAAAAAAGTAAGTTGCATCGATAGTCGTTGAGGCTTGTCGTTTTCATCTTCAAATTTTTAACTTTGTCAATTTAATCCTTAAAATTTATACATTCGACCAACGTGGTCCTTGATCCTAACTGCCGTTTAAAAAATAATCGAAAAATATCACGTGCCTTACACATGACAATATCAATGAAAAAATATCACGTACCCCACAAACTACTAAGTTTCAAAGTGTGATTAACATTAAACTTCAGGGACTATTGGTGTCATATTGAAATTAGATTTGTGAATAGATCGGATTTAAATTTGAACACATTCTGAATGCAAATCAAATTAATTGAATATAGACTAATATTTTTGATTGATCATTCAAATTTTAAATATATGATATTAACCTATTTGATCATGGTTCAATCCAAATCATATGAATATAAAGCCATGAATTTATTGTGAAATTAATTTGATTAGTTTTTGAAATTTAGGTGTAACATGTTACAATTCATCATATTGATTTATTCATGCAAAATTGACTTTTAAAACATATTTTAACGGATTCGAATATAAATTATTGCCACATCCAAACTTTTTAAGTGGATTGAAATTTAAATCAAATGAAATCCAATCCAATCCATTGACTTACAAACGTGAGGAATAATTGTAATTATCTTACAACCTTTTCTTTTAAAATACTTAGCCACTTTATTATAATTAATTCATCATTTATTGGGGCTGGACTAACAAACGCTGACTGAAAAATATGAAAGCAGCTCGAAATAGCTGGCTATTACCCCCCCAACCCACACCCCCAGAACCTACCACCAACACATACAAAATGTCAAAGATACAAAATCAAAAGTCAATTCAAAATGTTGGTGGGAATACGAATTTATTATCAGTTAGAGTTAAGCCTCGCCACAAAAGTCAATTCAAATCGTTTATGCATTCTCTCCATGACCATGATTGGTTAAGTGAATTTCACCTGTAATGGCAGACCAACCACTCCTCCAAAGATCAAACTTTCCGTTTTTGTTTTCTTTATAATGACCCAAAGTTTCAATTTTGGTGAAAATTGAAATAAATCTTTGATTAAACTCACGGATTCTTACAACTTTGAATGTTTTGACCAATATTTTGGAATCAAAGTTCAGAATTGTTTTAATTCTAAAATGTTTCGGTTTTCCGAGCCGACACAAACTATGTAGGTAGTAACATTTGCACTCCTGATTGTAAAATCCATTGGAACCTAGCAGTTTGCAGGGTCAAAGAAGGTACGTAGCAACCAGCCTTTCAACACTTCCTGGGAGTTTTAAACACCCCCCCTCAAAGCCAATTCCAGCAGTGTGAAGAATCAACATTGCACCTCCAATGCAGTCATAATTTTCTGGCACTAAATTTGATATAGCATAGTATGAGTTGCTGGCAGATGGCATTGTTTCGAATTAGACGTGGGAATTAATAAAGCTCCTCAATATGAAGTCAAAAAATTTAAGTTCATTCACAGGGGACAATAATTTTGATTCAAAGAAAAAAAAAACAAATGCGATACGAGGCTGCATTATAGATGTATCATGTCTATATTGATGGGATGGATATGTTATCAAGAAATATAGAACACATCCTATGACTATGTAGAGCAAGAAATTTGTCAGGAAAGAGTTGTAGGCAACTGAAAAGGAGGATCATTAATCAGTAGAGATAAAGCATACTACAATGAATGATTGGAACTATGTAAACAAAACTAAACACAATTGACTATATTTGTAGAGTTTATTCATATTATTCTTCCATTGTCTGTAAATCTGTCATGTATAGCTCATCACAATAATCTGTAAATATACATCTGCATAACAAATAAACTGAAAGACCTGACATAAAGTATCAAATAATGCCAGCAACTGCACATTCCAATGCTCTATCTTTAAGTGTCAAGAATTTGCTCTATGAAACAATTTGCAACAGTGCAACCAAAACGGCATCCCGGTTTCTATTTGCAAATTCAATAATATACAACTCTGTGTGCTTATTCTCATATCCTCTCGATCCCTGTGATGTTCTCTGAATTCTGAACTGGTTATTGAAGAACTTGAATGATTTCCAGGTATTTTTTTTTCCGGAAGGTAATTTCCTGGTTCCACCTTTCAAATTTTAAAATAGCAGTTGAAATGCTCTGTATTCCATCATGATGCCTCTAAGCTAGCCACTAATGTTATCAGATGGCATAGATTGAGATGATGACACAATTTCTGGGACACGATCGAGTAGACGGTTCATATCCTCCGGAAATTCAACCTTGGCTCGATTAGTCTTGCCTCCAATAACCACTGTTGTTCCATCTTGTAAGGCCCATATCTTTCAGTTGATTGGAGTAGATACCGGAGAAAATACATGGAAATGTTTAAGAAGAATCAACATTTCTATACAGGCAATTGTAAGAGGTTCAACAATGGAAAATTGACATCATCATTTTGAATAACATAGAAGGCCCTTGTAGTTGCAACCAAAAACAACTTATTTTGAAACCTAGCTAAAGATTAATATGGAGTTCAAGTTTCCCCACACAAACAATAGCCAAGCCTGCAATGAAGGAGAAAGTAATTACCTGGGCATACGATAAAAAGCTGATGCAAGTCGTGAGCATTAGAGCGCCAAAACCAGCATAAACGATTGGCACTCCAGGGTCAGTCTGAGAGGAAACGGATTTAAGTTTCACAAGAAAGGAAAAAAAAAACGAAAAATATCCAGATAAAGAAAGTTTATCTTTTTCCATTAGCATCACCTTCAAGTCAAGGCCACTACTTCCAATTGCATCTACTATTACAACTTTTATGCCATCAATGTCAATTGGAAGCTCAGAGTTGGGGCGCCGGACCCCTGCAAATTTCCCCTCTTGATCATAAAGGACAATCGATTGCAGATCACGAGCTAGCATTGATCTAAATTTCAAAAAATAAAATAAGAACAAAAGAAAAATATTAGGAAAATTCAATAAAAGACACACTGTAAGAGAAGAATTGGCTTCTGATGATCTTCCCAATATTTTTTTTGTAGATGGCCATGTTTCCAACAGCCAATAGGTCATTTTCTGCATTAGACGCTATGTTGATAGTTTTACCATCCACTAAGGGCAAATGTTTATATAAGCTCTCAAATAAGTAAATTGCATTTTTAGCCACCTCTCACTCAAATTTAGGTTTATAATGTACCTCCTTCAGTTTTTGGTTAAAACCAAATCTCATCCTGATTTTTATGGCTAAAAATAGGAAGAGAAAGAAAAATGAAAACTGAAAACACCCTGATTTGATAGAAGTTCAGCAGGAAAAGTTTATCAGAGACATACATTCCCTTGATATTAGGAGAGTCAGGATCTCCAACAGGCAGGAACGTTCCAAAGAGCTTCTTGTCTCCATTGAGCTTTAAAGGTGCCATAGCCAAATTGAAAGGTCCTTCCCCATCCTTGAGTACCTGTAAAGCTGAGAAACTCCAATCTGTCTGGTATATAGTGATCCCACCGAACCTTAAAGGATCATTCACACTTATCGTTTTCCTCATTACCTCCTTCCCATTAAGATCAAATAGTGAAAGATCAGTGTGGAACTGTGAAACCTACAACATCACAAAGACCAAACAAGAGCAACAGAATTAACTCTTCAGGACCAAGTAGCAAGCATAACTGATAGGGAGAAGGCATCAATGACTTCCTTCTATACAGCTGTCTACCTCTCCACTGTCATAGTAGTCCATGTAAAATCTGTTGATATGGACCTCAGTATCGAAAGCTTCTGTAGGAGTAGAAAGAAACCCACTTGGTCCCAATACATCTCCCACAACAAAGTTTAAACCCTGTGGAACTGTCACAGAACCTCTAAAGCTCCCAGTAGCACTGAGAGTCCCTCCGGCCATTATCAGCAGCAATGCTAAATGTACTCCAATTGGAGCAAACCGACCAGCCATCCCCCTGAAGGCATATAGAGATGGTCCTTTCAAGTATACCTATAACACTCAAGAGTGTAGTCAGAAACTGTTAGACAGGTAAATGGTAATTGTGTCTAAAAGCAAATTAGGAAATGAAAGGTGATTCTCAAATAGCAATCCAGGAAAATACTACTTGCATAAGTATTAACACAGACCACACATGGAAACGATATTATCCACATGCTCCATATTTGTCTGTTTTTTATTCCCGATCTTGAATTTTTTTAATGAACAGTTCTGTTCAAATATTGCAAATGAGTGAGCCTATGTCATTAACTTCCCATTCCACTTACCTACATGCAGTTTTACACCATACGAATAAGTTATGAGAAGTGACTTTGCGAGTAGCGACGCAGGCTTATTCTTGACAGACATTTTGCAGAAGATGGTACTATGTGGTTAATAAGAAGAAACTTGCCAATGAAAGCTCTACAATAGGAAAGTATTGTCAAAATGCAAGCCTACCCCATCAAATAAACAACATTTCAAGCATGTGTTGTAGAGGTAAATATATATGAAATACAGCAATTAGCATAACTCAGCACCACAAAGTTTTATCAGCAAGACTCTCAAAATGGGGGAAGATGTAGCAAAGGAAAGAAAAAATATAAAAGCAAACGTTGTACCTCATATCCAGCTCCCATCAAAATGACACCCAAATCCTGAATTGATGCTCTGGGCAGGGTGTCTGTGAATTCCTGCTTGCGAATTGCCTCAGCTGAGTGTAAGAAAGACCACCTGCAGATAAGGAAAATAATTCCTGTCAATAAGAACCTAATCCAACTCACTCCCAGCAGAGAAGGAGGCGAGATTGTAGGAAGAAACCAAACCTTCTTGCTACCTTAGCAATGGGGATCTGCCTTGTGTATGTGCAGGCCATGAGTGATGCTCCCAAGAGAACCACTGTTCCAAGGAAAATTGGAGATGAGAACATGTGATCGAAGCCAAGGGTGAGAACCCATCTCCAAGTAAAGAAGCCCAAGGCAGGATTGTCTTCAGAATATTTTTGGAAATAGAAATCTGGAGCCTCACCTTGTTCAATGACAGTTCCTGCAGAACCGTCAAAGATCAAACACCACAAAACCGATTTTGTTTGATATCAGGATACAAGTCAAAGATTCACACCAAAATGGAGATAAGAAATGAAGCCCAATTATTCATACTGAAAACCACTGTTTGGTTCAAGGCAACATTTAATATGTAAATCAGGTTCCAAGACTTTCTGCAAGCCTCAAAGTTCTGAATTGTTGCAAATATGCAAAATAACAGGGTTTCCTCATATGCAAAGATGATGCAATGGGAGAAAGGTATAATCTTTATAACCTTATAGTGGCAACCCCCTATGAAAAAACAAGCCAATTAGAGTTCTACTTTCTCTTTTGCTCTATCTAATTAGAGATAAGACCTTTGAAAAAAATTAAACCTTATAACCAAGTGAATTTTCATGCTGACACACTATGCAATGATCATGGTCATCCGAATCCATTTCTGTCTCTAACCACTTGATACAGAGGGCTCCAGTAGATTTAAAGGATCCACAATGCAGAAGCAACAAAGATTACCACACTTTGGTCAGTTATGCTATGAGCTAGTCATGCAAAAGGGCACAAGAGGGAATTAACCTCGCCTAACCCAATGCAAGTTTCTTCCCCTTTTCAAGGCTCAAAGACATGACCACATTAGTATTCCTTGATACTGTTATGGGCACACTTTGAGGAATTTGGAAAATAAACAAAACATAGAATTGGGGAAGAAAACCCGCTTCGAGGGGATGAAAACCTCCGATGGCTCAATTCGAGAAGAACCGAATCTCCAAAACTTTCACAAGAAAGTTCAATACAATATTCAACATATCCATTTCATTAATAGAAAAACCTTTAAATATAAGATAATAAAACTACCTTAATAACTAACCTAACACATGACTCCCAATATCTTAGTAACTACCTAGCAAACTACTCACAAAATACTCTATCACTAACTCACTTACTAAAATATCAACCTAATAACTAACTCTCATATTACATAAAAATATATTAAAAACATGTACATAACATTTTATCCCCCTTTAAACAAACTTTGTCCTCAAAGTTTGATTTATCGTGTACAAAAGGAGGCGGCCAACTCACTTCCTCATCCTTATAACAACCAATCTAATCCATGTTTTCACTACTAAGACAGTAGGTAGGTACTATTTGGCAAGCAACTTCGGGGAAACAAAGCCCACATTTTGGGTTCAACCATCGGAAGAGAACTACTTCGATTCCGGCACGTGAATCCTTAGGAACAACTTTCATTAAAACCTTCCAGCATAGGTGCCATTTTGATTCTTCAACCTTGATTCTCTAACAACCACAAATAAATCATATCCTTACTTTATGCAACTTTTGATTCCTTCTCATTGAATCTCTTCATGGCTAAATGAGTGATGGTGTCGATCAGCAGTTAAATTTTCCTCTTGAAGAAAATCTATGTGATCAACAATTTCAATCACTTGACCAATAGATTGTTTGGTGCTAACTCTAAGCAAAAATGAAGACAAATGCGCCCCAAATAGCTGCCCTTTTGCTCCTGTGCTTGAGTAGACTTGAATCCCACTATATGCAACTTGTCTTCCTGTTTTGTTGTGCTCAACTTTCACATACTTGTTGATCCCAGTTTGGTTCATCATTTGCTCCTTCATTTGAGTGGACACACCTTCATGGAGGATTTGTAGAACTTTGTTGAAGCTCTCTTGCAAGCGTTGATTTTGCTCAAGCAATCTCTTGCACCCTTCTTGAAATTCATCTCGCATTAACTTCAAAATTTTTGATGAGGTAGCCATTAATAGGATCGTCGGCTCTAATACCAATTGTTACTTGCAGACTTTGAGGAATTTAAAAAATAAACGAAAATAGAATTGGGGAAAAAAACCCGCTTCGAGGGGTGAAAACCTCCAATGGCTCAATTCGAGAAAAATCGAATCTCTAAAACTTTCACAAGAAAGTTCAATACAATATTTAACATATCCATTTCATTGATAGAAAGACTTTTAAATACAAGCTAATAAAACTACCTTAATAACTAACCTAACTCATGACTTCCACTATCTTAGTAACTAACAAAGAACTACACACAAAATACTCTATCACTAACTCACTTACTAAAATATCTACCTAATAACTACCTCTCATATTACATAAAAATATATTAAAAACATGTACATAACAGATACCCTTTTGACTCCCAAGAATAAGACGGATCTTTTGACTTGTAGCCTCATCAATGGAAATAAAGCATTAGTTTTTCTCTGTTGCAATCCAAAGTCACCCTCTTTAAGCATAGATAGGAATCTATGCTATATAAGGTAGTAACCGTCATCACGTGAAATCAAAATCACCTTGTTTAGTAATGTACATTAAATTGCAGAAAATTGTTGCATTGAAGTTGGATTTCTCACCCATAACAACAAAGACCACTCCTTTACATATATCTATCCTGTATCATTATTTACAAACATGCATATAAAAACACCTACGCCAATGCAGAGAGAGAGGGGACAAGCAAGCATACCCAAGGCCATTAAGCCAGCAATGGCAAACATCTCTGAGATGGCCAAAGGCAGATTAGAAAGAATTGCCAAAACCCTTCTGGGTAACTTCTTCAATGTCTCAAATCCACCGCCTGTACTCCGCCGCGGCTTCGATGGAACTCCGCCACTCCCTAAGGTGTTGCCACCCTCGTCCGACAGCGATGGTGCGACCGAAACTTTCTCCGCCATGGTATTGCTCTTATCTTTGGAGATTCTGAGCTTACAACTGATTGTGAAAGAGAGACCTGTCTGACAGTAGAGAGTTCTGTAAACATGGGAATTTTGGGGAAAGAGAGGAGATTTAAGGAGATGGGTTCTGGGTTTCAATAGTTTCTGAGTTCTCATTGTAACATTTAGAGCCAGAGTTTCCATCGATGTAGATTTGAATCTCTCTCTCCCAATCCCTCTCTCTGCTCTGAGAAAAAGCAAGTTCTGTAGTCAGTTAAGGGCCAATGGTGTACTGGAACGACCGGGGCGATTAGTTTATCCAGAAAGAAGATATTTTTATTAACAATTCGGTTGCCGCGGGGGGGTGGGGGATGGCGTTTGGTAAACCGCCAATTAGATGTTGGGACCCATCACAAAAGGGTCCACCTCTGATAGGAATATTTTTACAAATTAATTTTTACGAGCAATATTATTTAAATTTAATTTTTAATTTATTTATTCATAATTATTAAATAAATAATAAATCTCAATATTTATTAGAATTAATCTCCAATGATTGATTTTATTTTGTAACTATCGATTGAAAATTAATAAATTAATCATAAAATATTATACACCTCACTTTTTTAATTAAATAGAAGTTAGATATTTGGACCTTACACCTTCGTTTAAAAAAGAAAAAAAAATCATAGACCTCAATTCCCTCCAAAAAATAAATTGTATTTGATAATCCAATTAATCAATTAAAATTGAAAGTATTATACATTTTTTCATTTAAGTTTGTTCGATGACCTAAATTCACATTACTTAAAATTTTGAACATCTTTTAAAACTAGGCTAAAATTTACGCACCAAATTATCTACTTATTATTTAACGCTTAATAAGTTAATATATAAGAATTTTATAAATTTTTCATGATTAACCCATATGACTTTATCTATTGTCATCGCAATTTATTTTTCGCTTCCAACTCTTTATCACCCTTATATGATGGCATAGGCAGTGGTTGATAATGATAGTACGTGGTAGTAGCAAACTTTTGTGGCAATGATGGTGATAATCATGGTAGGAGTGGGATGTCAGAGGTGGCAGCGATGGTGGTGTGTTGGGTTATGCCGATGATGACAATAATTCTGATGGGCATAGTTATGAGAATGAGTTAGCGACGATAGATGTAGTGGAGAGAAATGGTCAAAACCAGAAAATTAATAGTTTATAAACTTCAACTCATTATATTAATCAAACAATTAGATTCAATTCAATGCTTAAAAGTTATATACACTAAATAATTTTGAAATTAAAAAATTAAGCATTCAATACTTCAATTTCAATATTTTATTTTCAGTATTTTATTTCCAATTCTATTAAACAACAAATTAATCAAATATGCTACATTAAATATTGAGACTTGCTTACAAATTTTGAGCCCAACTTTTATTTATTTGAACAGATTCTCCCCCAACGTTCACATACATGTTTGCGATCTTAAATAGGGAGATCGTCGTATCAACGTCACCGCCATCTATAAGCACCACAGTACCACCTCCGTATACAACACATATCGTATCAAGATCTCAAATGCTTGTTGGACCAATCAACATAAAATATACTTAAATGATAGAAAAAGAAAAAAATACATGGACCTATCAACATGCTTTTAAATACTTGGATTTCAAAATTTGGAGTATGTGTGATCTGAGAAGGATTTAGTAGTTCAGTATTTCCACCTTTTCTCTTCTAAAAACTTGGATTTCACAATTAGTCAATCCATATCTCCAGATTGACGCCCTAGCTCCCCTCCCCCCAATTTTCCCTTCTACATCGTGCACCAACAATTTGTTCTTCTGATAAGGAAGAATGATTGAAATTATCAGTTATTTTACATTTCCCACTGTCTATTCGAATAAGTCCAAAAGCATAAGGGGGTAAAGTGCAACTGCCCCAAACTACAGGTGGGTAAAATGGAACTTGGCCTATATATTTTGGCATAATATTTCTTGATCATTTTTATTTTGGTTTTTAGTAAAACCCCAAGTGTTTGATGTGCTGAATGGAGGAGGATATCCCTATATATACTCCTCTGGATTGGGTATATGCTCATTTCTCAACTCTGAACCTTAGCTTTGACTAAAAGGGTGGTATCTAGAAGGGACTTGAAAGACTTCAATTTAAAGGCAACTTACAACATTGATTGAAAAAATGCTGCAAGGTCACTTGGTAACTCACTGGAGGAAGTAGGCATCAAAAAACATCATCAACAGGCACAGCTCTGCTCAAAAGAAGTCTCTGCAAGGTTTAAGATCATCAAATGCTAACGCTTCGCTTGATCAACTTCTGAATTTACTCAAAAACGCTCCCGATCATTTCAATTGACCACATTTTCAAGCAAAAAGGAAACATTATTTTAATATCAAATCAAAGGAAATACGTTTAATTAGTTTTTGTATGCTGACATACAATCTGTGATGAATCATTGTTACTACTTGCCTATCATTAAGTATTGTTTATAAGGAAAGCTATATAGGAAGAATATTAGCATATTATCAATCCCATCAATTCCTACTGGGAGAAAGACCATGCAACAATTTGCCGCTTATTTACATAAACCTGCATTTGCAACAAACACATGCTAAAATCGAGATCACAATACAAATATGGTGACATCTAACAAAACCCCGAAGAACATGAGGATTGAGGAATAACCAAAAAAAGTTAGCAGGAACCATCAACACTTTTTCATATAACCGCGACACTGCACAAAATAGACCAGAAACAATATCACAAGGAATAAAACTGAGACCGAGAGCAAGCACGCACAATGCAACAGCACCTTCATACTTTCACATTGGATTCATCTTGCAATGTTAGAAAATAGGAAATGTCCAACCTGCTTAGTATGAAAAAGAATAAATTACAGATCTAGGTGCAAGTGATAGAAAACATATAGCTGTGAAGCACTGAAAAATCTTGTTCGCAGCATTAAGCTGAACACAAGTACGAGTTCATTAGGCTAACATATACAATAGCACTACCAATAATCCTCCTGTCCAACAATTGAACTTCACGAACAGAATGTCTACGATGTTATTAGATGAATGAGCACGAGAAAACCAAGTATCAAAAAAGACATTTTCATAACAAACTTCATCCCATCCCCGTGAGTTTGATGGTGATAAAAACCATGAGCATAACCCCCATGAAACGAACCAGAAAGCAAATAGGGGAAACTAGTAGTTGCTCCGTATACAGTAGCATCTTGAAATCCGTGGACCTGAAGATTAAAAAATGATGGAATAGCACCAAACAGAGAAGATAATGTTAAGCTCCCAAACCTTGCAGTTGCCATTGGCATGAAACCCCCAGTGGGATCAAGCTCATCTTGTCGGAAAAAGTTTATATTAGAAGCTGGAGCTGTTTGGGGTCTCTGCCCTGCAGGGCGATGTGGAATATTAATTCCAGGTATCGACACAGATCTGGGGTCTGAACTTGATTTTCCCCTTCCATATATGGGAACCAAATTCTCCTCCTGTACAATGGCCTTACAAACCGGGCATTCGTGTGAACGTGAATGAAGATGCAGCCAACTGTAAAGACAGGGCCAACAGTATAGGTGGCCACAGACGGTCACAATCGGATCTTGAGCTAATTCAAAGCAGATATTACATTCAAAATCACCAGCATCACAGCTAGTATCTCCAGAACAAGACGTGTCAGTTAATCCCCCAAAACCAGTTTCCATACCCAAACCCAAAAACTTCAAATGCCTGACATTCATTGAAAACAACACATCAAATGCCAACATCATCCAAATCTAAGATGAATATTGGATTTGGATCTCAAGATTAGAAAAATCAAAGATTATGGTGCCACCAGAAAGGAACAACTCAAACAAGCTGATAGTCTACCACATTCGATTCCCAAAATATATTAATCAATCCAATGATCACAAACCAATAAGCAATAATACGAACAATTCAGATTCCTAAGATGGAATAAAGGAGCTCAACACAGTGATTTTAAAATAGAAACAGAAAATTAAAAGAGATAAAATCACATAAACTAAAACAAAACCCGGTACATCAGCAAGTCCCAAGTAAATGAAGCCCATCTAGGACATCAAAGAAATAAGGGATCTCATAGTTCGATTTTGCCCAACGAATACATTGACATCATGCAATAGAACAAAGATGCATGATTTTCTTCTTTACATAATGGATATTGCAAGGATCAATCGAAACATACCAGAAGAATTGGGGAGACAATGTGTATTAGGGTTTCGAGTCGATCAAACCATGAAAACAAGGAGAGAGAGAGAGAGAGAGAGAACTGACCTATGAGTTCAATTGGATGGGATGGGATGGGATGGGATGGGATGGAATGGCAGTATGTTGGTACTTGGTTCTGTGAGGTTGTTACCAAAAGCAAAGAGGACTCATGTTTTTATTTTTACACTTTTCTCTTACCTGAATTGTGGGCCCTATAAAATAAGAATGTCTCTCGTCTTTTCACAATTCATAAAAGAATAATATTATTAAGATATAATTTATTACCGGGGGTTAATAGAAAGTTTCACGGTTGAATTAAATTTATTATAAATTAAATTAAATTAAAATAATAAATTACATCTGAATAATATTATTGTTTGTAGAATCCCAACTTATGGAACTAAATCTTACAAACAAATTGACATTTAAGAGACGAGGGAGGGGGAACCGGCCAAAGGTTTCTGTTAAGTTCATTGAGATCCCTTTTCTTTTTAAAATTACATTCACACCCTGTATCAAAATTGTTTTTGTTTTTGTTTTTGTTTTTTTTTCTTCTCCCCTCCCCCTTTTGGCCAACCTAGCCACCGCACACAATCCACCTTACCTGGTTTCTGGTCAGTGAATGAATCCAAGGGCTAAAAGTTTTGGCCAAGGTAAGGCTACGATTATCGAATTCATTTCAATCATTGATTATAAATTGATTAATGTGTAATTATTGGTTGAAGAATAATAAATTAATTAAAATATGACAAAATATAAAAATCTTAACCGTGGCACATTTTTATTGAACTAAAGAATAATATTTCAAGACCATAATGGGACTCGAAACAATAAAGGGGTGTCAATGAAATGTTAGAAACAAGAAGGGTTCTCTCTGTAATATCTCCAGAAACTGAAAGCGGTGAACCTTGGTTCTTACAAAAGCTACCGACACTCGGAACAGTTTGTACTTCTTCACACCCATTTTTTGAGTAAGAGTAATGTTTGATAAAATTAAAAATTATAATAAACTTAAAAATTAGATTTGATAATTTTAATTATTGAACAAATAATGAAGTTTAATAAATATTAGTGAAATCAATGGTTTAGATTATCAAGTCTAATTTTTAAGTTCATGTAATATTGCTCTTTTAGTATTGAATAGTACAATATTGAATTTTTATTTTTTAAATTAAAAATAATAAATTTTCATTTTAGACAAATATTAGGCAAATACTATAGTATAGTAATAATCAACTATTCTAGTTAACAAGAAATTCATGTTAATAATAACGCATTGTAAAATCATTAGATTATCTGAACATAAAACAAATAACACAAAAACTAAGTGAGAGAAAACTTTAGAGAATGAAATTATTCTATGCTCTTTCAATTTTTTGGCCTCCGCATTCGTCCTAGGCGGGCAAATGCTAAAAATTCAGCTTTTCAACTGTCATATTTAATATACTATACTATTTATGCATTCATTACTATTATTTAACACTATGCATCACTGTATATACATAGTAGTCATCCTCTTGCATTTATAACAAAATGACAATCATTGAAAGACACTTGCTTAACACTAAAGAAAAATAATACTGAGTTAAGGTTTTTTTTGGTATCACAGCAAAAATTGTGAATTTAATAACTAAATATACCACCACTTTTTTTAGAATAATATTATTAAGACCTAAAAAATTAAATTAATTTAATTTATTGACTTAATAATGTATTCTTGTGATAAAGTTGTAGTGCTTAAATCTAACGGTTACGGTCACAATAATAATACTAGTAGACCATATCCCTACACCAAATCATTAATTCAAATTTTTAGGTATTACTCTTTTTTTTTTTAAACATGACGACTTCTATTATTAAATGGCCCCTGGTAACCTAAAAACGATAGATTACTGTTTGTTGAATAACAATTAATATGATTAATGAAACTCCGACAAATTAGTTGGCAGAAAACCAAGGGTTAAAAGGATTCTTATGTTCGTTGCTAGGTTAGATGTCATCCCACTATGATGAATAATTGCTCGCCATTCATGCACCTAGTTGTCATTAAAAAATTCCAAGGGCCCACGTCAGCGATGATTAAGATTCAGATCACGAAAATAATCCCTAGATTATGTATGTATGTATATAATGATCCTGTCCAAACCCCACAGAAAATAAAAGTCTCCAACACCATCCGTGTCATCCTTCGCCCCCTCACCCCAATAACTATAAAATGGATCTATTACGAAAGAATAGCTCAAATAATAACAATTATAAATTTAGATGTCCTGATTCAAATTTTAACAACTCCTTAAATCAAATCATAAATACCCTAATTTTGACGTGAATAATCCGCCTTTAACCATACCACATAGGGTCAAAGTATACTTAAATTGATCCGAACACCAATAACCATTAAACCAAAAAAAAGGGCCGTTTCTCATACCTTGAGAAATTTATACACATAATCTTAAGCTGGAAATTAAGATTTTCCTGGCAGACCAAAATAACGCAAAATTATAATTGTTTACCCGATGGAAACGCCTTATCGCAATAATAAAGTTACTCCATTGTAAATTGGACACTTGGTAGAAGAAAAACCCTATAAATATCTAACCTTCCAAAAACTCCAAAGTAGCAGAGTGGTAACAGAGGCACCCTGATTTGGTTGCCTAACAATTTAGAATGGACTGTAGAATCCATTACTTCACTGCAAAAGGAGTTTTAGCACTAGGTTTCCTCCCCATATTGGTGCTTTTAGGGTTTCAGCCGATTCATCCCTTCTGTTCCGTTTAAATCGACACAAATATATATCAAACAAGTCTCTGCAAACAAACCGATAAAAAATTGCAAGATAGATGGTTATTTGTTTTTCTTTTTGGTATTTTTAGGCCGATTAGCAGACACCAGACAACATAAAAAGAAAAAATTATATAAATCACAGTAAACTACACATAGCCCTCAAATTATGACCCTTGTGTCAATTAAACCACAAACTTTTTTTTTTTTTTTTTTTTGGTGTCAATTGAGTCCCTCCACTCTTTAATTGCGTCATTCTGTCTACCTTCGTTAGAGTGTCACTCATGTGACCATATAACACAAAAAGACAAAATAACTCAATTGACATAATTAGAAGATTCAAAGACTCGATTGACACAAAAAAAATAAAAAAAATACAAGAACTTAGTTGACACAAAAGTTATAGTTTGAGGGTCATATGTGTAAAAAAACTTCAATTCATTTATATAACATGACTGACATACTTCACAACTTTCTGTTAGAAAATCAACCAGAGACAAACAGAAAGACTTATTTAACACAATTAGAGAGTTCAATGACTCAATTTACACAAAAATCAAAAATCAAAGACTTAATTGACACAGAGTCATAGTTTAAGGTGCATATAGTTTACTCTAGAAATTACAAACAAAAATCAGACTATTCCATATCTTAAGACTTGTTCCCACTCCATAATTTTCCAGCGAAAAGGGAAGCGTGAGAAGCCCTCCCTACCCATTTGCAGCCAATCTTTGACCACAGTCCACAGATTCCATAGAGCTAACAATTGTTGCTCAATTCAAATTTTCTTTTGGGATAAAATAAAATTAAAATTAACTGTCACAACAAATACAAAGGCACACAGTTTTCCAGGATCGAGAGGTACCTTGTATTCTCTTGGCATATTGCCCAATTCTCCCACCAGAATGGCTCTCCTTTGCCTGTCTGGTCTAAGCAAATCTCAGCTGTTGGTTTCCGATAAGGAACACATCTAGCTGAAAAAATATATTGTCCTTTTCCTTTCTCATGGTCAGGTCAAATAGTGATTTCTTTAGCGTCTCAACTATTTGTGCATGCACGACAGGAAGATTGGTTACTGGGAGAGACAAATTCAACGCTGCTTTGCAATCAGTTCAATGTCAGCTCCAACTTCGGCTATCTTGGTGTCCTTAGATGCCTTTGCTGCTTTGGCAACATTCTCAACATCAAAGTCCAATGCTACTCTTCTCATGAGACCCTCGAGCATCTGTTTTGCGAAGACAAAATAGATGGCATAAAAGACCTAAATGGTTTGTAATTCACATTTGAATACTAAAAATCCCATTAATTCAGGCTGAGATCCACATGATTTGTCTTTCCAGGAGAATAGCTATGTTTGTTTGACCCCTAAATTGGGGTGCAATCCCTGGCTGGGGTAGGACAAAAATGGTGATTCACAGTCTGTTCATCCAGTGTGGCTGAAAAATGACATTATGTTGCAGCCAATACAATTACAATATTTTGCTGGACAGTTCTTAAGCAGATATTCAACCTACAGATTGACTCAAACCTATTTAATAGTCTAGTATTATAGCATGGGATAAGACCAATGCAGTTTAATCAGTTTCTCAGATGCTCAGAAATTTGGATCTGCTCCTGTATTACATTAAGCACGGGAAGTTTCTGATCTTTGAACTTGATATATCATGAAAAATAACAAAATGACTTCTATAGAACAATATCAACATAAATGACCGAATGTGTAGAACACAGAACAAGATCAGGACAGAGATCAATCAATTATAAGAACACAGGCTAAAAAAAATTGGATGAGTAAAAATATACCAGCGATCCAATGGCAACTAAGGCCCGGAAGTTTGAATCGACATCTAAATTTTGCTCTTCTGCAATCTGTAGGAACAAAAACCCAAAAAAAAAAAGAAAAAGAAAAGCATCATGACAAATATAATAATTTGCATTTCTGGAGACATCCAACTGAAGATCCCACAGAACATAAACACCCCTTTGCATGAGGTTAAGGGTGGGGGAGGTGAGGGAATGACCCAGTGGTAAGGGCTTACTCCCGCCTACCAGTGGTAAAGTTTCTAATCTCATCCTCTTCCCCTTAACCCACCCCTCCCCACCAAAAAAAAAGGATGGACAGGTGGAGGGTGTCTTTTTTTTTTTTTTTTTGTTGGGGGGGCAATTAACATATCAATTTGGAATCATAGAAGCATCATTCGGAAAGTAAAAATACCTCAAGAGCTGCCGAAAGAACTTGAGATTGGCCTTCTTCGTCCTTCTTTTCGATCAAAAGAATAGCATAGCTGTAAAGATCAAAAATAGAGAACAAAGCAATGATATGACTCACTTTAGGAGTTTAACAAAAAAAAATTAGAAGCCAAATATAATTTAGTACAACCTAATAATTATGAATATATCAACGACGAGATCCAATATGCTTATGTTTTCAATTTTTTGCTGGCTGCACCCTATTTTATATTTTCCAGAGTAAGAACAAAATCTAATTGAGGGAAAAAGGATGGGCCTGGTGGCCTTGGAAGAAGGGAGGGCATGCTAGCCCCAAAGTACAGTAAGTTCAATTGCCCTATCAAAGAAAGGTGAAGCTATAAGTCATTTCGATATATTTCTCAATTCCCGATTTTGGAACAGACATAGAAGCTGATGGTTTCTTAGAAAGACAAGTATCTTCCTGAAATAGCACGCTGCAGTTTAAGATCCTACACTTCACAGTTCATAACTAGCGGATCAATCCACACTTCCATAGCTTTCT
Organism: Ilex paraguariensis; assembly: GCA_963454935.2. Classification (NCBI taxonomy): domain Eukaryota; kingdom Viridiplantae; phylum Streptophyta; class Magnoliopsida; order Aquifoliales; family Aquifoliaceae; genus Ilex; species Ilex paraguariensis. The sequence goes on along the minus strand of CAUOFW020001060.1, from coordinate 122,292 downwards.
TTTCTCGGTTCTGTAGTGAAAACTTAATTGATCTCCAGTGTGAAAAAAATATGTTAACTATTATGACAGCTTCAAATTAGATCTCCAGAGCTACATAAGCAACAAAGTGGGTCAGAGTTGTTCCACTACTATAATTCAACGATGCCCTCCAAAAAAGGTGGAGGCTTCATTTTTCCTCGATGATTAAAAGTAACAGAAAAGAAATATAGGTCCACCAGCCACAATCATACAAAAAAATTACAGTACAAGAGATTTAACTGGTCAGAATACTACTTACTTGAGTACCAATGTTGAATAAGACACTTGCACGTTCTTATTGGGAGATAAGTAACAACTCGAGAATGCATCTAGAATCTACAAGATCAGAAAATAATGACTTCATTGTACTTAAAAATGCAGAACCATTACCTCCATATGACTTCAAAATCATTTAATAACTACAAGCAAACAAAACCAGCTCATACGCATATTAAAGATTATTCAACCAGCTGACCACTAAAAATAACTTCCAACGTGAAAACATCAAGGTTCAGCAAAAAAAGAAGAAAGAGCACAAGTTCAAGTCAAATAAAGCCTTTTATCTTAAACTCATTACATGACCCCCACAGTGTGTGTGGCATGTGTAGGTGCACTTGAGTATCAGCTCCATGTCATAGTCATTCAGAATGACCAGTTCAATTTACAGCTGTTTGAGGCTTAACAGCCCTGACCAAAAAAAAAATAAGGCTCAACAGCCACACCAGACCTGCTTATTATACATGTTGATTGATAAGATGGCGCAACAGGGATGCAAACACAACATCCCTACTATTCTCTTGGGAGCAGGCCGTGTCCGCATGTTGTGTCAGGATCACAATCCCTGAATCTCATTCTGCTCATAAATCCAAGAGGTAGTACACTCATGATTTTCCGTTTCCTTCTCATCTGCCTCCCCTCTTTGAATCAGACATCACAGTTGGGTAAAGCCAGCTCTGAAAAGATCAAGGTTGACCAAAAAATGAAAAACGAGAACAAGTTTGAGTTAAATAAAGCCTTTTCTCTCAAACTTATTACATGGCCTCCACCATGAGTGTGGCGGTGTAGGTGCACTTGAGTATCAACTCCATGTCATAGTCATTCAGAATGACCCATTCAATTTACAGCTGTTTGAGGCAACAGCCACACCAGACCTGCTTATTATACATATTGATTGATAAGATGGCGCAACAGAGATGCAAACACAACATCCCTACTAGTCTCTCGATTCTGCTCATAAATCCAAGAGGTATTACACTCATGATTTGCGTTTCCTTCTCATACACCTCCTCTCTTTTATCAGACATCACAGTTGGGTATAGCCTGCTCGGTAGCCATGGCCGAAGGCTTGTCTCACAGCCACAACTATGAGGCGTAACACAGAAGATTCAAACAACCATGCACATGGTATATATATGAACAAAATACATTTTTATGAACATAAACTACAACAAAAGTTACATATTTAAACAATGAAAGGCACTATTAGAAGCAAATTAAAACACTTTGTTCCGTGCATGCTCTTTATATATTTGTGTATAAAGTTAGATGTTAAAATCTATAGGTCATTTAGTAAGCAGAGTTAGTAGTAGTGTTAGTGGGTTTTCTAAGAATGTTAGTTGTCGATTGATCAAGTCTTTATGGAGTTATAGTGTGAGTTAGCTATTTTGCAAGTTATCATCATCTTATATTTAAAGAGCTTACTATTAGTACCAAAACCAAAAAGAAAAAAAAAAAAGACCTTACGATCAATGAACAAAGTAGCCTGTATTAGCGATAGACTTTTTACTAAAGTTTTACGGGTTAAGTTCTTCTCAAATTGAACCATTGGAGGTTTGTTCTTTTCATCTCTAAAAAGGTGCACGCATCTAAGTCAGAGTTGGAGGACCAACGAGTTAGTTGACTTAAAAGCTAAAATTCGTTGATTGAGAGTTAGACAAGAACGGTGATGAAGAAGATGCTGGAGATCATTCTTGCTTTTATCAATTATTGGCACTTAGATCAACATCATGAAAGGAGAAGGCATACTCAACCAAATGGAATGGAGATGAAAGAATAATGGCTGCTCATATTCTATTTCAAGTGGATCAACTCAGGGTTACGTGGATCACGAGATCGGTTGGGTACGTGATATGGGTACGGAAACGGGGTACGTTACTTTCTCTACTGTGCAGTGCGGGAGTAGGCTTAGCTAGTACGCTATTTTGGATCGCTGTTCACTTTGGACTCTTATCCGGATCGTTGTCATTATTACAAGGAACTATCATAGTTATACATTATAAAGAATCAATTGCTAGTTGTTTTGAACCTATAGTAGTTGCACACTCTTATTTTATTTATATATGTATAAGCTATTATTTAATTAACATTTATTTTGTATTTTGTTGTACGAGTTTCAAGAAAAATTAGGTCCCACAACAACACATCAACTAATAATCGTTTATAGAAAAGTGATGTTTGCATATTTTATTACCAAAAAATAAAATCACAAAAAGACAATATACATTTAAAGGTTTAAAATTTGAAAAATAACGTATGGAGCGATTAAAAAGCTTCCTAATTATTATGACCTAAAGATTATTTTGACCTTTTTAGCCCTTTAATAAAAGAGTGTTATTTTGTCATGTTGGGCCATTTTTTGTATTTTCACCCAAACTAATACCCACTAGTCTTTTAAATCTACCAATTCACGTTAGAATGTTCAAGATCAAATATCACATGAGTCAATCAGCCAATACCATACCACACACAAAGGGATAGAGAGACAGATGAGTATCTTAGACGAAAACCCTCAGATGATAACCCATCCCTGTAAGAACCTAAGGCTGAAGACTGGAAGCTATCTGCACAAGGTCGTTGGCGACTATCGATTGAGGCATCAAAGCGCAAAGATAGTACTGTCCGAAAAGTTATGTGGGATCATCAAGTATGTAACCTACCTAATCTTCCCTCGCTTTGGCCTTTTATGACATGATTTGTGCAATTTCTTATATTTTGGAATGATTTGGTCAAATATGGGGTTAGGGTTTATATTGGGGATCTAGATTTTGAACTTTTGATTTGGGGATTGGATAAGTAATAGGGGTCGGAGTGATGAGTAATCCAGGTTGCGAACAACCCCCGTTTGGGGTCGTGTGACCCAGATCGCGGTTTGGATGGCAATTCACGTTTTCTGGTAACCCTGGATCAACTAACCTGGCAGTCCCCACTTGGGTTTTTTAGGCGAAGAATTTTATGAGTTTCTCACAAACCACCATAGATGAAAAAGTCCAATTAGCATAAAACTATCTAGAAGGAGTTGCACAATTGTGGTTTGAACTACTCAAAGAAGAAAACAGTGAGTTGCTCGCCCGTGTTCTTATGAAATTGAAGCATGTCGGCTTGGTTCAAGACTATCACATCCATTTACCAAGATTGCTCGAAAGATGCAGCACAATACTTGAATGACAAAAGGTGAGGTGACTTGTAAGTGGACTAAAGGATATCATTAATGCACATCCAGCTTCCTTATCCACTGGCGAGGGTCCCACTAGATTCTATGGAGTGTTGTTACGAGGACATGGAAGTAGATTGACTGACTTTTCTATCAAATTAAACTTTCGGGGACAAAATTTTAAAAAGGGAAGGGAATGTTATGTGCATGTTCTTTATATTTTTGTGTGTCCAAAATTAGAGTTACTCAACACATAGGAGGTATCATAGTGATTGAAACAATACAAAGCACTATAAGAAAAGTAATTGAAACACATCAAGAAAATGAAAAAAATAAAATAAAAAATGGAAGTAGAGTGTTAAAGAGGGGCAGAGAGAAATAGAGAATTGGTAGGGCAGAAAACTCAGAAATGGAATACAGTACACTTAAAAGTAGCTCAAGTACCAATTTGGGGCTGTATTAATCTGCACTAGTCAAGCATTCAAGCTGAGAGATCATAGTGATCGAGGGGCCAGGAAAAGAAGAAGATAAGAAGACCTAATTTTGGTATGTGACGCCATCACTACATGCTTTGAGCACCTCCGCAACACACACACCCACACAGACACACACACAAAGGAGATCAAAGTATGGTTTCTAAAGTTCCAGCGACAACAAACTACATAGTCACCAGGAATCATATTTACAATTACAGCACCATCCACACATTACCTCAAAGCTTCAGTACAAGGATTACCAATTTTACTATTTTTGTCATTTAGAGCCAGTGTTTAGAAGTCCGGCCATTAGCCATATCTTGATACCATCACTAAGAAATGAACTTGAATAACTGGAAGCACCAATATCTAGTAGGTTAAACTGTTGCACGAATCACTTCATGAAGGCTTTTCAGGGGAAAAGGGTGACACAAAGCTGGGGCCAAAGAGAAGAGAATACTTCAAGAACTTCATTAGCTTTACTTCTCATAAAAAGATTATTTTCCTCACTAGTTGACTTGGAGACCATTTGTTCACTCCAATATATTATTATGGTAGCAGCTTTTGTCAGACTAATTCTAGTCACCACAAAATCATGAAAACAAGCTCCTAAACCTGCCCAACAACACTCGCACATACGAGCCAAAACTAAATTTAGGTCACTTCTTTTTAAGAAGAGAGGGGATGGAATATGAGGCATTTACTTTGGAACTTTTTCAAAGCCCTGGAGCTTTACCATTACCGACATAAAGCATAGATAAATTGTGTAATTTGCTGACATCAGCACTTCAATAATGTTCCTATATTTCAGATCAAGTTTCTATGCATAACATTGTGTATATTATCTGTTCATCCATTCTAAGTGCAAGATACTAACTACTAACCTCACCACGATGCTTTTGTAACCACTGATAAAAGCACGAATTCTTGAAGAGATTAATCACAGCACGAATGCTGGTCAGAAGGTTTGCTGGAAGTGGACTTGTTGTAACCTTCTTGATCAACTCCATGAGTACATCTGGTAAAAAAAGTTTAAGCCTACCATATACTCCAAACTCGGACAAAAGTATCATGATGAACATGTACATATATATACATATTATCCTCATCCAAATAAATTTTATGCATACACCTAGAACATGCAGCATAATGCAAGTTGAGATAGATACCATCATTATCATTGACATGCTTGAGGAGGATAGTAGCTCCATCTGGATGAAGGATGATCATCCTCAAAATATCAACAACTGCAAAAACAAATGTATATGGTTAACAGTGATGAAACAATCTCCAAGGGGATTAAAAAATCTCACTTTGTAACCGCTAAAGAACTGGCATGTAATAACAAATCATACTACGAGACCACTACAATTGACAGTCAAAGCCTTCAGAGTTTTCTATGTAAAGCACAGAACACCAGAAGTGCAATCTTAAGCATTTCGTTCTTTCCATACCAAAAGTACAATCATCGTACATAAGTCCAACATTCAATTAGTTTCTGAAAAAAAGTAACTACTCACTTTTTCTTTTTTTTTTTGGTGGGGTGGGGGGGATCCTGGTCCAAGGGAAACAATTCCCTATGCAACAGGGGTAACTCAAAACCAAATGGAGGTGAGATTCAAGTTCTGGCATATCTACAACAAAAATTGTCAGCACCCGCTAAAAACTACTTCCACAAACACACAATACTGGCATTAAAGAAAGAAAATTCACATCTACATCACCAAGTATCTATCTTGATGACTTCTTCACCAAGATGGAAGCTAGAATTTCATTAAGAAAAATTCAGAAATAGAAGAAAAACCGACAGCCCAAGGTTGAGTACTCATTATTTTATCGGTATGATATTATCTTTGAAAGCCAATCAAGAAAATCTCAAGATCAGTACGATCTTCGGTCTTCCATCAAATATCAAGTTACTCACCTATCACCATGCCATGATAGAAAGCTAAAGCAGTTCATTTCCAACAGAAACAAAATTGAGAACTATGTTTGTTTCCTCCGTTCGCTAAACGAGAGAATAACATTCATCCGTTCAAATGTGTTCGAGCAGACAACAAGTTTTGTAATTTAACCTTAATGTAATCAAATAAAAACCTATTAAGATCATTTGCGAAAATAAACTTATACATCCGAGATATTATTTGTTGTGCGTGTTCTACCTAAGAATACACAATAAATAAATTTATTTACTCAACTGACATTCTCCAAGTTTCAACTCCATAGTATTACTCCCTCCATTTCTAGATCTTTAATATACTATCTCTAATCTTTATCTTTTGCCTTCAACCAGAACACCCCCAGGGCGCCACAAGAAAATATTGATCAAGAAGAACTAGCAATTAATTGATGCTCTCTTTCAACTTCTTTTTATTTAAGTATTATCTTGTTTCTGGTCTAAACTCAAGTTCCTCCCATGAGCTAAAGAGATACTTCGCCAATAAATGTTGGCATTTGATATAAAAAAAATGGAGTTCAAAAAGCATAGTAATAAACCTGTACCACACTCATATTATCTCCGACTCTATTATTCAATAGCTTAATCTTAACGTAATCAGATACAAATCTATTAAGATCATTTGTGAAAAGAAGCTTATTCGTCCAAGATATTATTTGTTGGGTGTGTTCTACATAAGAATACACAATAAATTTATTTACTCAACTGCCATTCTCCAAGTTTCAGCTTGATAGTATTACTACCTCCATTTCTAGATCCTTAATATATGATCTCTAATCTTTATCTTTTGCCTTCAACCAGAACACCCCCAGGGCACCACAAGAAAATATTGATCAAGAAGAACTAGAAATTAATTGATGTTCTCTTTCAACTTCTTTTGATTTAAGTATTACCTTGTTTCCAGTCTAAACTCAAGTTCCTCCCATGAGCTAAAGTGATACTTCCCCTATAAATGTTGGAATTTGATATAAAAAAAATGGAGTTCAAAAAGCATAGTAATAAACTGAACCACACCCATATTATCTCCGACTCTATTATTCAATAATTTAATTTTAATATCAGTGAGCACACCCTGCTCCTAATCCATCTAAATGTTTCAGATATAAAAGATACCATCATATACATTTTCACCAGCAAAACATCATTCAACAATTATCATAGAAAGGCCAGATGCCATAGACATCACCTACAAACTAAAATGGGATTTCTCATCCTGACATGACTCATACAAAAGGAAAAAAAAGACGATAGCAATACAGTTCCTATTAGCAAATTAATAACTCAAAGATTCAAAAACTCATCCTGATTACCTGGAAACATCATAGCAACTGGCCACAATCTTAACAACTTCAGCAACAACTCAATGTCAGAATCTGAAAATCTACTGCTGTGATAATGTGATGTGTCTTTTAAGACTTTTGCAATGACACCGAATCTTGAAATCTCAACCTCAGTTAGTAACAAATCCTTTTTTCCCTTCAGCAACAAAGTAACGTGTCAGTCATGAAAGAAAGAGTAAAATGGCAATCAAAAGCAACAATCTCAAAATTTAAGGTTTGAAACTTGAAGGCTTTATACAAAACTAATCTCAATTGATTGCACAACAAGAAGCAGAGTTTAAATATTGTGGAGGAGGACAACAGCTGTCAAGCATATCACAGTTCAATGCTGATGTTTGACAGAACAAGAAAGATACAGATGTGAAAGAAAGGAAAATCTAACAAAATGTAACTATATCGAAAGTAACAAAAATTACCGGATCGGAAAGAAGAGCATTGTTGAACTCCGAGATTTTTTTTAGGATCCCGTCAAACTGAGCCACATCATAGACAAGCATTCCTTTCTAGAAAAAAAAACAATTTTAGTAATACACACAAGATTAATGAAAATTGGATATGCTGAAGGCAAGTTATTGGACATAAGTATAAGCAGAACATTTTTATTTCAGCCCAACACAAATTTGGAAATTAATAATAGACTAGAAAATCCTTCAGTATACAAGATGTTCAAATGCTAGTATTTGAATGCCGACATGAAGTCAAATAATTTTTCAGCACAAGGAAATAGTAAATCATATGGTAGTATCTTGCCCACAACAATCAGTCTGAACTCATTCTTGTGTAATTGGACGATCAAGACCATCCAGAATACATTAGAGTGAGTCTCCCATTGCTTTTCATCACATTTTGATAGAACTATGTTTTTGTGCAGTGTTACACCAAAAATGGCCCCAGATGAATGAACTCAATGGGAGGAGGGGAATCCTTGATAACCGAGTCAATTCTTGATAACTTCCATCATGGCATGCACCAAACCATAAAAAGCTTGGTATATTACAAAAGAAAGTGGGAGCATGGTTTTTAGAATTCACTAAATCTGTGACGACCCATGATCTAGGTACATCGATCCCAAACAAAGTGAGTTCGCAATCCAGATCACCAAAATATACAACTCCAAATTGTAGTACTAATCCTACATCAATTTACATTCAAATATGTAACACAAATATAAAATACATATTAATTGACTCCAAGTATATAGATTTATAATTATATATTATTTTAGATAATAGAAAATTAAACACAAATATAAGATAAATAATAACTGACTTAGTATTTATGGATGTTCTATAACATATAATATTGTATAGTAGTGAAAACAGTCTAAATAAGAGTTCTAAAACGAATTACAACCCAAAATAACATACTAGCTAAGCCTACCCCATCGTACCATATACCTAAGAAAGTGTTGTCCAATGTACCCATACTCGTACCATGTAACCAAGCGACCCACAATCCAAGTAACCATGAGCGGGAGTCATCGTCTTGTTTAGAGTTAATTTCTTTCTTTTGCTAATCCTCATGGTCAATAAGATTTCCTTTGTGGAATGTAGTTCTTTTGGCAAATATGTTCACCATCATACAAATACTGTCACACTACCTACGAATTCTACCATCTCATGCTGCCTTAGTCGCTTTATCTTGGATATCTCCAGCTTAAATTTTCTTTATTACTCAAAATGCAATGATTTCGGATCCTCAAGATAAGTCTGTTGGATTCTTTGCACATTTAGGACACTTTGGGAAAAACAATATAGCTTAAAGGAAAAGCATCCTAATTGTCAAACACAACCAATGCTTTATTGTTCAGCGTTGTAGACAAAAGGGCCTTTCCTAATTGACATCAAACCCCAAAAAAGGCCTGATGATATGCAAGATTACGGAGCAATTGATTTTGTACTGTAATCTGCCATATTGTCCTTTACCAGCATGCAATTTTAAGGCATGCACCCCACATCCTCTGAATATCCAGAAAAAAGAGAGTTTAACAGATACCTTGGGAATGTGCTTGAAAGTGGGTTTTGCAGCGACAGCTGCTATAAGCAACAATACAAATGATATTAGAGTCAACCTTAATCTGAGAAACAGAGTAACGTTAAAGTTGGTCAACAACACCCAAACATACCAGACACGTTGGAAGGTTCTCCGGGTATATAAGCACTGGCTGAAATGTAAATCAGGAGGACAGTTATCACATGCAAAATGGAGCAACTAGAGTGAATGAAACTCATCAACCAACTCCAATGGCTGATGTACCACCTGACATAATTTAATACTTACAGCCAGTGAAGGGGTCACGAAAGGATGAATCAAGTGCAAAACCCTTTTGACCAGAATTCTGGAGTATAAACTCTACAATTTGTTGACGGTAAGAAAGAGGAAGATTCTCCTTAACAAGCCACTTGTCAGCAGTAGTGTATGGATTATCTGAAAATGGTCACCGAATGCAAAAACATATGTAATACATTTCATTGCAAGGTAAGCCTTAACATGTGATATAGCTGGTGATCATAATACAAGCAGATAAATAAAATAAGAAAGATAAAGAAAAATCCATATATTGGCTTGCTACTTTAGCAATATAACAAGAAACACTACAACTAGAACAGAGGCGGAAAAACAAGCTTAATCCCAAAGGTGGTCATGGTGCGACCCGGGTTCTAGCCGAAAGACTTGCGTCCCAAAGAATTTGTTATACTCCCTACTTTAATGCCTATACCTTAAATTTTTCGTATAATTACATTTGGCACAACGATAAAATTGCTCGATTGTGACCTGAGCATCAAATGTTCAAGTTGTGGAAACAACCTTTTTACTTTTATATATTTACATATAGGGGTAAGACCTTAGTCACATGATTTTCCCCCCACCACCCACACTATGCCACTCATGAATTTGCAAATTAAGAGTGAAATCGGAATAAATTCGCGAATTCAAAAAAAAAAAAATCACAAATTCAAATTTTTGAACACTAACCAAAGTCAAAAGCCTAAAGTTTTATCCTAGGTTGGCCCAACTTCCAGCTAAGGCAGTCTTTCGTGTAACAGCTTTGGATCAGGAAACCATTAAATCTTATAGGCATGAAAAGCTGGTGGCAACTCATGCCTATTCGATGTGGGATGTGGTACAAGGCATAAAAATGCCTTTCAAAGACGTGTTGCTGCCAACTTTTTAAGAATTCACCCTACTGGTTTCAAGCAAATTAATAGTTAAACAAATTTAAATAATCTATCATATATTTGTTTACGAAATTTATTTATATATTTGCCCCCATTCTGTGCGATTTAGGGTAAGACTACATGCATCTGACCCTCAAATCTTACAATGGCAAAAGTCTCGTGTACAATGTAACTATTTTTTATTTACATATGTGAAAATAATGTATAGAATTAATAAAAATATCAAAATTTTAGTCGGTACAACAATGCTCCGGGCAGACCCGACTAGCGGCTGGCCTACTTCAAAACCACCAGTTTGTGGCCGGTGGCCCAGGGCAACAAAACAATTTTTTTGCCCTCCCCACAGGTCAACAGATTCACCCAACACCAGGGGCCGCACTGGAGCTGGGCAGGCCACCTAGCACATGACCACTCTTTATATGATATCAAAATGTTTGTAATCCTTTCATGTCATATCAGTCCCTGCATTGCTAAACGTCCAAACATAGTCTTTACTTTTCTACACCTTGGTTGGCATAGTGCTTCAATTCCGTCCCAAATTCCAACACAAGTTCGTTGAAGCAAATAGCATGAAAGGAGAGGGAAACAAGAAGGGCGTGGGGAGCAGAAAAGTTTCCTCTTTCCCTTCCTGCTGAACCAAAGAAGAGAGGAAAAGATAGCTTCAGTTCCCTAGACATAAATTTTTTATCCTTCCCTTCTCATTTCTTCAGTTCCAACATTTCATTCTTCATGGCAAACAAAGCATAAATCCTAGTGTGGTCATTTTCCCCCTTTAATTACAAAATGCAGGATTGAGGTTTGCATGTGTCCTCAAAAGATTCGTCGGGTAAAAAAGTGATGCGGTCTAGCAAAAACTTTATGAGTTCATGAAAAGGATATAAAACACACTCAAAATAATATAGCGACCAACATTTGCATACAAAATAAAAGAATATACTACTAAACCATCATAGCAAGACCAAAGAAAATAAAAATACCTGAGCGATTGTAGGGCAATTTACGAATAGGTTCACCATCTCCAATATCAACATCAAATACTGGGAGACAATGTATTCAAGATTATAATTAAGAAGGAAAAGAAAAACACATGGCAAAAAGTAAAATCTGATTAGGGAAATCTAACCATAATCAAATTGAATTCCATCAAGAACAGGACGTTTCATGTTATCATCAGGTCCATCAACAACTTCACCAATCTATGTCAAAAGAACAATAACTAGAAAGGTTTAAGATTAAAAGAAAGGAGAATAAGCTGATGCCCATTCTCCATACAACACTAATTAGTCTATAACCACATTGTGCACATATGAGCAAACAGCAACAGAAATAATACCTCAAGTAAAAATGTTCATAAGCAAATTAAAAAAATCAATGCCAAATACAAAAAAAAAAAGACATATGGAAAGGCCATTACTAGATGTTGATAGGCAGATTGCATATGAGCCTGAACTTAAGGATACCATCACTACTTGGATACAGTTATACTTCAACCCATGTTTAAATTTGACATCCCAAGCTTTTACCACTGTACGAATCAATATTCCAAGTAAAGAATCAAGAAATCTCATCTTCCAAGCTAAATGAAATTCTTAACAAAGAAAAAAACTGAGATACTTGTATATTTAACATATCAAAGGAAAATGCTCCGAAACATGATTCTCTTCCCTAAATCCTGAATATGACACTGTTTTCGTGCCTATATAATATCAGTATTGTAGTACACGCATATGAAATCAGCAGCGAAAGAAGATCTCAGTCAAGGCCTCCTTGTCATCGAATCAACACGAACAAATCCAATGGATGCACAAAACCATTCATCAAAGTATATCAAGTTTAGGTCCATTATTTTTATGAAAGAAAAAAATAAATTCCTCAAGTACACAGTAGGCCAGTCACTCGTGGCAGGTCTAGCGGATTCGTGTCAAGTCTTAATGAGTTTGTGTCAAAAGCACTCCACCTATACGCGATACATTTATTAACTCGTGTCTAACAAATCGGGTCATATCGGGTTTATGTGTTGTATACATTGTGCATAACTGGTATATAAACAAGTTGCATAATATATTTCTTTTGATTGGCTTGACTCATACCTAACTCGTTTATTAATCATGTCATGTTAGGTTGACTCGTCTACGAAACAGGTGACATAAGAAATACTCAAACCCCCTAATTTTGGGTCATGTTAACGGATCGTGGATTTAAGGTACATACTACGTAGAAGTTCAAACCAAAATAATATTTAGGAACAAGATAAAGCAAAAAAAGTGTGTTCAACTGGTTGAAATCAGAAACTAATATATAATGCAAATTTATGAACAAAAAGAGAAGTGATGGGTAACTGAAGCCAAGTAGAGTATTAAGCAATGAAGGAAACATGCACAGTAGATCGTAACATGAAACTTAGAATTACTTTATCCCACTTCTGTTCCCTCAAATCCCACACATAGGCCACGCCATTATCACCTTCTCTGACAACCTTTGTCTGCCCATCAGTTGTTCCTGATCACCGGATCATCAAAATACATTCAAGTTAATCCACATGAATACCAGATAAAACACACATCTTCGAGTAAAAATATTCCAAAATCTAGTAGACTTGCATTGGATAATATGCTAATTTAACATCTCCCAAGTTTTGGTTACAGTAGAACTTTTGAAACTTAAATTTCAACTCAATTAAACTCGTCATCCTTAGCTCAGACATGGTATCCATCTTGCAATAGAAAGGGAATCATAATTTTTGTAGACATAGGAACATTGGTAGCATCAAGAAAAATGTTTCCTGCCAATCACATAATTAGTATCAAACCTGGAATTTGTAAAGCCTCTAACCCTGGCAATTCATCCAATTTCAACCCCCCAACTCTCTTCCTGATTCAAACAACATACATATCATGAACATCAAGCAAAACTGATAATCGGTATAGTTTAGAGGCAAAAAGAATTGTTTTTCATGATCTAACTCGCGATATTAGTGCCACTATTATTAGACACAGAATACGAATAACAGAAAGTTAGAGCTATAATTTAGAGAGACCCTAAAAGACAACATCTAATACATCATGTAACCACCAAAGAAAAATTATAGTTCAAATAATCTATATATTTTGATAACCAAAAGGGCTATAATTATTAGCTCAATAATGAAAAGATATTACTCTACACTTCGATGCTAGTTTGACCCCCGAATCATAAAAACTAAAACAAAGAAGAAATTGATGGAAGGTATACCTACTGTGCTTGTACTGAGAAAGTTGACTTGCATGTGACTCAAGTTCTAACGGGTCAGTAATCTTGTCCTGATGTGCAGTCCAAACACGCACGACTCCATCGGAGCATACAGTCACAATATCACCACTATCCAAAAATTTGGCATCCCAAACACAACCAGGATGCTCTATGCTTTGAACGCAAACTCCGTCTGCATCACATCATGCTTTCAAGGATAATTAATGAGGCCAGAAACAATTTGATGAATGGCATGACTTAGAACAGAAACATTAGAACTTTGTGGTCAAAATTGATGCATGTGCATAGAAGTTAGAACTAAATAACAATGTCTACACATAGCGCATGGTGCTAAATGTAGAGTATGCACAGGCATATTCAGAAAGTACAAAAAAACTGTCATACAAAAGTTAGGCTGGTGCTATGGAAGCTTTCAATTATCTGTTCCTTGAATGAAAAAAAATACTCCAACATGTAACCTTGCCTTCTAAAAGTGATTAAAAAAATGATCAATTGTCATGGCCCGGACTCTAACCAATTTAGAGAAAAGGTGAAAGAAAGCCATGAGAATCACTAAGACATCCTCAAGGTGGGGATCATATACTGTAGGTTTATCAACAAGTACCTAGCCAAGCATAAACTAGCTTTCAAAGCTAAAAAGGTGTACATGAGCCTGAACCTACAAAAAATTGGTTTCCCATACTACCAACATGACCTGAGATAATGCTGACTTCCAAACCAAACAACATTGGCAAACAAAAATAAGACAGTCAACCAACCACTCTTACCACAGACAGACTCCAACCAATTCAGAGAAAAGGTGAAAGAAGACCATGAGAATCACTAAGACATCCTCAAGGTGGGATCATACGGTGTAGGTTATGAATGGGTACCAAGACAATCCATAAAGAGGCTCCCAAAGCTTAAAAAGTTTATATGAGCCTGAACCTACAAAAAATTGGTTTCCCATATTGCCCACATGTCCGGCACTAATGCAACATTGCCAAACAAAAACAAGACAAAGTCAACCAACCACCACTAACCCCTAGCCCCTCACCAAAAAAATTTAAAAAAAAAAAAAAGAGATAAGATAAATACAATGCACATATTCTCCAATCCGAATTAGCAATATATTGCAACAAATAAAATGGACACACGTATAGATATAAATATAAATAAACATTAAAGGCCAAAAAATGAGAACCTTTCCAAATCTTCGCCAAACAATCCTCGCTACCACTAACAATTAGCCCAGAAGCATGTGCATCAACAGAATAGACGATCGAAGAGTGACCAACCATATCCATTAACACTTCACCGCTAAGCGCCCATAATCTAATAGAACTGTCATAATATTAAAAAAAATAGGAAATGCAAATGTTAGATATGGAAGGACAAAAAACTGTTATTCGAAAAAGAGGCAAAAAAGCCAAGGGGTTGGGAGAGACATAGAGCTATATCCGAGTGTGAAACAAAGAAGCATGCACAAATTGAGGATAATTTCTAAGATAAGGTCACAAAAACATTAAGTTGCCCTGCTGCTCCATCTTTGTGCAATAAGTTGTTTTATGTCGCAGGGTTGAGTTGAACGGCTCCTAGGCCCTTCTCGGCCATCTTTATTGAGGTCTTAAATGGATTTGAAAAGATAAAAAGGGAACCACTTTATGTACTTTTGGATGCTTTGCTATTATGTGGGTTATTTTGTTGGAAAGAAATGCAAAAAAATTTTACAATATATGTGAGGTCTTTGAAAAGCTATGGAATGATGCTACTTCTTAGCATCTTTTTGGGCCTCCATCACTAAAGAATTTCAAGAAATCCCACTATTTTTTATTTTGGCTGCGTGGAATGTTTTGCTTGATGTTTAGCCTTTGTTATTTTGCGTGTTGCCATTGCACATGTAATGCTTTTGGTTAGACTTCTTGTCCTCCTTCCCTAATTTAATAATATTCCATCAATAAAATAATTTTTTTTCTCATCAAAAGAAAAGTCACAAATGCATTAAGAAGAAAAATTAGCATGGAATTGTCCAATATTAGCCTTAAATCCAAGGTATCAGAAAACAAAGAACTCAACATATACTTTGACAACCATGGCACCAAGATCCTTACAACGCAAACGTAGACTAATCCTTGTAACACAAAAATGATAAAAAATTAGAATATATAATTTCCTATGAGAATAATTCCTAAACGAGCAGAGCCCTACTCATATATTATTGGATTCGCCATCCCCCTTACAAGTGATGACTGTACTACTAAAGTTAAATTGTTAAATTCCTTCAATAAGTGCAAATATATATGTTTATTGGGTAGAGAAGGTAGAAGAGGAATCATGGTTCAAAATATTGGCCGATACTTATACGAGTCGGCCGAGTCTTATTCGGCTCGGCACCTTCGGAGACGATACCATTAAACGATACGTATAAACCCCGAATCTCGCACAACTCAACCGAGTCATCCAAGTTGTATCCGAGTCAATCCCCAATCGCCGAAATATCGTCATTGAATTGGTCGATACGATTCCACGACTCCGTGATATGACCTGAATTTCTCCTCATGTTCAACATTTTCTTTTAGGTTATATCGCACAATACCGCGCCGTGATGCCACAACCGATGTGTCTCAAAGTTCAATAAGTTAATGGCCGATACCAAGACCTTGAATCATGGGAGGAATAGGGTTGCATCTATAAAATTTTTTGCTATAACTAGAGCCTAGTAAAAACACCTCATATCACAAACATTCTCATTGGTAACAGTATTCATCAGACAAAAACTTCTACTCATCTATTGCCACTAATTCACCATACTATAGCATGGTTCAAAATCGCAATATCAGTCATCGACTAGGCGGAGCTCTGAGACACATCGATCATGGCGTCGCGACACAGTATCGGGTGATACGACCTAAAATAAAATGTTGAGCATAATTAGAGATTTAGGTCATACAACGGTGTCGCAGAGTCGTATCGCCTGATTCGGTGACGATAACTCGAGATTGACTCGGCCGAGTCGTACGAGATTCAGCGTTTATACATATCGTGTAACAGTATCATCTCAGAAGGTGTCAAGTCGGATATGACTCGACTAACTTGTATTTGTATCGGCCGATACTTTGATTGAACTATGTACTATAGTGAATTATTATTTTCAATCACATCAAACTTAACGTAACTGACTAATGAAGGAGGCCAACAAAGCAGACACGTGCATTTGTGATTAAGACTTGAGAATCTAGTTGAGATGGGTTAACTAAAGCAAGCAACAAAAAACATCAAAGAAAGTGGAAAAACTTACCCATCATGGGAGGCAGAAAGAATTCCCAAACCAGGCATCACAGCCAGGCCTCGAACAGTATCTGAAAAATCCCCAAAAGCTTATGGGCACGTTAAGGAGGAAAATCATAAACAATAGGATTGATCTGTTGGTGGGCCATGTTCTTCATTTTATATGATAAAAACATCCCTTTAATGACAAATGCCATTTCCAGCACTCAATTATCGTAATAAACAATTCTTTACGAATACAAATATTGTATTATAAAGGAAAAAAATAGAAACAATTGGCTAAAATGATCTTACAAACTGTTTTCATTATCATTTCCATGATAACCTACTGCATACACATGCTTAGCCAATATAGACTTCCCATTTAGAGCCACGAGATTAGTAAAAAAAAGGAACAACAAAATATAGACGAAAAGTCAAAAACAATTGACAACCACAGAGTATTCAGGATAAGCTTTTCGCATACAATTAATATATACAAATACATACAGGACAAAGTAGAACTATGGATATACCATCTAGGCTACCATCAAATCCTGGATGACAGTCAAAAAACTAAGGCAAACCCATCAGGTGGGCAATTCACACCTTGCCAATTAGCTTTAGCCTTAGGAAATTTCTGCCAATATAGACGTGACTTCCCTGAAAAATATACTATGAGTGTTGTCGTGCTACTTTTTTCAGGATTTGTACATTTAAAAATCATATGAAAAACGTCAATTAAATCAATTTTTAACTAGCAGTGAAAGCTTCAAGTCTTAAAAGAATCAAAGCAACATCCGGTCAACATTTGGATTTAAATAATCTCGAAGACTCATTTTGAAGACACTTTTAGTTTAGCCATCAACTTCCAGGAACCTTATTGATTAACAAACAATTATACGAAAGATCAACCAGCTTCCACCAACCATCACCATCACAATTAGTAAAGAAACACACATCATAAGCATTTTAAATAAAAACAATAATATGCCCTCAAATATATCCAAAAGATAGACATGTAGACATGTAAAATGCCAACCTGTATGCCCTACGAACGTATGCACACATGTCTTCCCCTTCCAAAGCTTTAAAGTTGTGTCACTTGAACCTGGATTTAAAGTGCAGGATATCTTAAGCAAAGGACTAAACTTGAAGATTAAGATCACAAGGAAGATAATAAAGAACTTCAAAGTTCAAGAAAAGAACAGGAAGCGAGGAAAAGAAGAGGTCTACACAATCATACCTTAAAATCAATAGGATACAATGATTGAGTTACAATTTATACCTGTAACAAACTCGCCTGAAGTTAACTTTATAATTGCTTGAACTGCTGCCTTATGAGCCTCCCAAATTTCAATAGGTTGGTCTTTCCTCCACCGTCTTAATGTACTACACTCATTAGGCAGAATCACACATCATGTCAATCCAGTAAAATGTCATAAAAAGTTGAGCAATAAAAAACTATAAGAAAGTAATTGGCAGCCAAGTAGTTGTATGCTTTGAATGATCATTGACAGGTAAACTAAAGCACAACACATGTGATCAAATGAGACTCATAAAACAACAATTTCAGCTTAAAAAGTATCAAGCTACATTAAGTTCAACATTTGGGACCATTACCCAACCAGACTACAGTCATATAAATTTAAAAGTTATTCTGAAAAAATATTAAACCGATGCAATAGTTATTCCATCAGAAACAAAATACCTAATCAAGAACCTGCACAGTCTAAGTCTCCTCTCTTTCAGGTGCATGAAATATGAGATCTACAAGGCTAGAATCGCCAACATTAAACTACAAAGTCTATGGAAAAGTTCATAATTGCGAGTATTGAACATCAGACCGTTAAAGTTAGCATGTAGGAATACAATGTTTTCATAGAAAGAGACTTTCTAGTGATTACTTAAGGCTCTACCCAATGTAAACACTTTCACGCATTAATTTTAGGGTTCATTCAAAGTCCTACAGAGAATATGTATCTAAGTTAACATGTGCATGTCCCACGCTATTTGATTTGAATTCCATCCCTCTCTATTTCTCTCCTGTCTCACCACCCCCACCCCTAACTAATACTATGTAAATTCATACTTTAAGTTTTTGGCAAAAGAAGGAAATAAGGGTTACAGCTGCTGCCCCATTCCCTCTCAACAATTTGTCTGCTTTGTCCCTCTCAACAAGCCCAAAAAATTATTCCAAAGAGGGAATATGCGTGCAGAGCACAAACCTATTGCGACTTGGTAAAAATTATAGTATCCAACATAACTTGGAAGATATCCAAGCCATTATAATGAAGACCCATTTAGCGGGTATGAACCTTGAAACAAATGCAACTATTAAACTCCCTTAATTACCAAAGCAATATGAATCAAATATTTAGCACTTCAATTGCATTCCAAATCATTAAATTTCTTGAAAACCTATGGCTATGGACAAAGTCCACTGCCATGTTTAACAAAAACTGTCCTAACTTGCAAAGCACGTGCCCATAATTCCCACCAAGAACAATAATCTTAACCACGCAAAATACATGTACCATACCAATCTACCGACGATGATACAATGTCCGATCCATCCAATGCAATGCCAGTGACTTGCAGTTGATGACCTTTCAGTGTCTGAACCTTCTCTCCAGTTGCCAAATCCCACACCAGAACTAGAGTATCCATCCCACCAGATACAATACCACCTTCTGGAAGCTCCGCATTCGGTGAAACCCAAGCCAATGGCCCCACAAAACTAGTGTGCCCCAACAGTATCTTAGACATAGTGTAGTCACCATTATTCAATGGATTAGAAGACCAGAACCTGATGGTTCTGTCCCTTGAAGAAGTCGCTATACCCACATTATCACATACACATATACCACGAACCTGGCAATAATAATTTCAGAAAATAATGTTAGTATCCATAGTATAACTAGCTACTTAGACCATTATATTAATTGATTAAGTAGACATATACCTACAATCATTCGCTATCTAGGTTAATTTTGAATTGATCAATAAATCTAAAAAACCAGAAAATAAAGGTTCGCCGCAATTTCAATATTATCACATTCAGATATATCACGAAGTTAAAGATTATCTAACAAAGTCAGAGTAAAACTAGAGGTACGACCTGTATAAAACAACTAAGTTGAAGTTATCACTCATTATATACGCAAATTTTGTGGAATTGTTCAATTCTTCTAAAGACCCAAACGAAAGATTCAGAACTGGACCAACATTGTCATATACTATGCAACAAAAATCTATTCATATAATGAAATTGGATACCAAGAAAAGGAAAGATTGGTTGTTCTCATAATTAAAAACATATTTATACGAAAATCAATAGAAGACATCGATAAAAGCGAGAGTGGTGAAAAATCTGACGTCGTCTTCGTGGCCTCGAAGTTGACAGCGCAATCGATACTCAGCGAAGTCGACCTCCATCAGTCAGGATGCTCTTTTTAGGGTTACGTAGAGAGAGAGATAGTAAGCAGGGCTTTGACGACGGAGTGGGAGAAAGACCCGGCGAAAGGTTTTTATATATAACTTTGTTACCGTCGGCAACGATGAAAAATTGATTTTTAGCATTGCTTCGTCTCCAAGTTGGGTTATTGGGCCACGTATGGACTGTTGACCCGGGTCCACATCGTTAGGCCTGAGATCGTGACTCGTTAATAATTTGAACTTTTGAGGTAATGAGATCCCATTAAAAAAAAAAAAGAACATAATGAGATGAGATGTAAAAAAGGCGTAACTCGGGGAAGATTGATGGATTGAAAGATTAATTAGACAGATTAAAATTATAATATAATTTATTTGAGAAAATAAGAAAAAAAAAAAGTTCTTTAAGCTTTCTCTCTCACAAAGATGAAACACACCATTTTTAGGTTACCTTTGTTATGTGGAAGGATTAAGATATTATTTTGAAACAGTCATTTCTATTTTTAAGAAGATCAAAACGAATCCGTTATTAAAATCAAAATTTTAATATTTCGAGATATTCTATAATGTTTTGTAATATTTCAATGCATTTATATAATTATTTCAAAATATTTCAAGATATTTTGTTATATTTCAACTAATGTTTTGAAAAAATAATTTTTAATATTTTTATTTTTTTTTTCATTATATTTTTAAAACAGATCGAAACATTTCCATTTCATAAGTAACCTAAACAATACATCAAAACAAATTTTTTATATTTGGTTACCTGATTAAAATGATTGAAAGATTTAAAATCAAACATAAGCCATAAGTAATACTACTCTTACTGAATTCTATATCAAATTCTACATTCGAAATAGTACGATTAGTCTATCATTAGATAAATAAGTTTTGAGCGGAGATAATCGTACCATATGATTTGGGCCAAAGAAAGTTAATATATAATTTTGAATAGCATAGTTAAATAAGTCAAATGGAATAATTTCATTAAAAGTGATTAATTAAATATTTTATTAATCTATAAATTAATTATTTAGGGAGGGAAGAAGGCTTCTTAAGTCCTCTCACCCAAAAAAATATTTGTTTTACACGTATAGACAAAATTAATTTGAAACTGTAAAATAATATATATATATATATATATATATATATATAAATTAATTTTGTAAACATTTCAAGATTTAGTAAACAAACACTAAGAGAAGATATTAATAAAGTTTCACATAATGTAAACAAAAGTGGTATTTATTTATCTATCTATATGTATAAAACAAATATTTTTTTTACTAAATGTTTATTATTTAAATTATTTAAAAATTCACTTATAATAACATTTACGTAAATTCACTACGTAATAACATTTACGTAAATATAAAAACAT
Source organism: Ilex paraguariensis (assembly GCA_963454935.2). NCBI lineage: Eukaryota > Viridiplantae > Streptophyta > Magnoliopsida > Aquifoliales > Aquifoliaceae > Ilex > Ilex paraguariensis. The sequence continues at coordinate 100,578 of CAUOFW020001060.1, read as the reverse complement.
TAGTTTTCTTGGTATTCTAAAGAGAGAGACACCGACAAAAATTGTAAGCAAATTTTTAAATAATACATCGAATGTAAATAAATATTTATTTTTATTTTAGATTAAAACAAGCTATTCAAACTTGATTAAGCTGCATTCATTGGAAGCTCATTTGACACATTGCTCCACAGGAGCAAACTTAAACACATTTTTAATTTTAATTTTTTTTGAGATTTTATCGATCAGTTTAGTAAATTTACACACGTTCTTATACAAAACTCCGAGCCTTCTTATAGGCCAAAAAAACCCATGGATTTGATGACCGGATGTCAAATCAACAAACTAGGAGTGAGTGCAAATTGTACAATAATTTTTTTTTCGAAAATACGTGATTGCATGAGTGATTGCTCCTTGCTTATTAGTCATACATTATTGGAAAATTTGAAAGTCTGTCTCCTTATATAGACTTGTTTTGACTTAAGTCTATCAAAAAAACTTATTTATTATGAAATTCATTTTTTGTCAATTTTACCATACTATCCTTTCCCTTTAAAAATAAAATTAAATTAAAAATTCTCAAATCTTAGAAATTTAACTAACATTAAAATCTTTTTTCTCGTATTTATCTATATCCATATATAAATTAAGAGTTTTATTAACATTAAAATTTTATTAATATTATATATATATATATATATATATATATATATATATATATATATATATATAATAACATTAAAATAAAAAAATAATAATATTCAAATACAAAAAAAAATTATCATTTGAACAAAATATAATACATATAAACACAAAAAAAATATTAACTTTTAAACATAAAAAAAAATTGAAACATTCAATATTAATATTTTTAAAAATAACAAAAACAGTAACATACTTAACAAAAACTATAACATATTTAGCAATAATTATTCCTCTTAAATTCAAACACAAAAAATAATAATACTCAAAAACAAAAAAAAAATAGTAACATTGAATATTAATATTTAGTAAAATAATAGTAATAACATGTTCAACAAAAATAGTAACATGCTCAAAATAATAGTAACATAAACAGTAACATACTCAACAAAAGCAATAACATGAACAGTAACATAATAAAAAAAATAATAAAATGAATTTGAATATATATATATTTGACTACCACTTTCCTCACCATAGCACTGGCACTATCACACATCGTCACCTCCCAAGTAACGCCAACCATCACGTTGTCATCACCTCCACAACAATGCTCACCATCACACAAAAGCCACTATACTTGCATCATCTCCATAACAAACTAACGTGTGTGTGTGTATATATATATATAGAGAGAGAGAGTATAAAGAGAAGGAGAGAGAGTATAGAGAGAGAGAGCTTTGAATTTGATATATATATATATATAAAGAGAAAGAGAAAGAGTTTTGAATTTGAATTTTTTATTTATGATAAAAATTTTATTGACATATTTTAATTGACATTGAATTAAATAATAACAATTTTCAAAATAGGAAAATAATTTAACCAATACATATAATTTTAAACATGGATTTAGTTATTTATAATTTTTCTTACAAGACTTATCTCCAAATAAATTCATCTAGGGAGACTTCTTTCTAATTTTCACTATATTATACCTCAATTTATCACATATGTGGATGCTTTTATCATTGTTTTGGGGCCCAAAAAAATATAAAACAATACTCAATAATTAGCATTGTCTAATTTTTCGCTCAATAAAATCCTCTATTTATTTGTGCCACAAAGCCAACTTGCATCTAAGAAAGGGTAAATATGGGGCCAGCTTGTCAGACTTGGCAAGTAAAATTTACAACAAAATATACAAAATCAAAGCAACGATAGTTGAACCACCATCCGTAGAAGTAGGGCTATTAGTCAAACAAGCTCAAACCGAGTTTAAAAAGCTTATTTTTTAATCAAGCCTAAAAAATTGTTCCAATTTGACTTATTTAAGAAATGAGTCAAACTTAAATGAACCCAAAACAAGTTAAGCCCGAGTCAAGTCCAAGTATCTAAACATGAACAAGTCAAGTCTGTCGAATTTAAACCAAACTTATAAGACTTGTTTTTTAAACGAGCCTCAAAATTTATTCAAGTTCGAACTCGTTTAAAAAACAAACCAAGCTTAAATGAGCTGAACCCAAATAACTCAATTTGATTAACAACATTACGCAGAAGCATGAAAACATTTGATTTGACTCAAATTTAAAGGAAAGGTAAAATCTGATCATTTGATCTTTAAAAAATTGTCAAAAAATAACCACTAAAGATTTAAATAAAAATTTAAATCTCTTGATTTGAGTAAAAATTTGAGTCACCCTTGATGTAATATGAGTTTTAATAAAGGATTGAAGCTGATTTTAAGCATGTTTTTACTCAAACTTAAACTTATAAAAGGATTTAAATAAGGATTGGAGATGCTATTTTTAATTCCTGGAATGGGTTTTATTCTTCCATGACGAGCATTAGATTAATTTACAAAAGAAAGAATACAAGAAGCGTACTTACTAACTATAAAAAACCTAAAATCGCTCGCTTCCTCGGGTGGGAACTTTCACCTAATGGCTTAAGCATCGGTTCCTATTTTCTTGGTGACGCACAATGTGGAAGTCACCACCTTTAATAGTGAGTGTTAATGAGGAAAATAACAATATCGATATTTCATTCCCACGGTTCACCACCTTAAGAGATGTTCAACTCGAAAAATCCTGCACTACAATTATTTCTCTCATAAGGTTCAATATAGAGGAGTTCAGAAAAAAAAAATGTTTCAATACAAAGGAAGAGACCTAGTTAAAACACAATTACTAAAAAAGACTTGCACAAAAGGCGATCCAGCATTCTGCTTCTATTATGATACTACATCAATTAAATATAAGACTAGATATGTTTATATAGACTTTCTACCCATGAATTTACAACAATCGGTATCAAAACTCCCACCACACCGAATATAGGATCAAAAGTAGTATGGGTTGCAGTTCTTAATGGTCAAGTCACACAAAGGACAACCTATAGGTTTAATGAAGATAAATGATTATTATGTATGAGTATAGTACTATTTCATTGGAAAATGGATACTGATAGGTGAGAGTAGCCGCCAAAGGAAAAACTTACTATTAGATCAGTGTCAATAGAGTGAACCGTCGTGCACATCAACTACAGAAATGGGTGAAAGTTACAATTCTACATCGGTTATATATATAAAACAATTAAATATATAAGACTAAATGTGTATATATGAACTCTTTGACACTTTTCCCTTACAAATCAATCAATTTTTACGAGCAAGTTCTAATAAAAATTAGTATGAGAGCTAGCCATCACATCAAATATTAGATAGAACACATAATGAACTGCAACTCTTCTTGTATGGTCGAGTTACAAAAAGGACAACCTATAGGCTGAACTAAAATAACTTAGAATTATGTATGGACATAGTATTATCTCATTGAAAATTGATAGTTAAATTAAAAAGATGTGGATGACCACCCCTCTTTAAGACTGTCTCCACCGATAGTCCTTTCTCTGGCTGAAGTTTGCCAATAAAAGAAAGGCTCCTGATCTGAATGAAATACACAGAAAGAAAAAGAAAGATATACTGATACACTGAAAATCTCTCTCAATATTCTAAGCACTCTCTTGGAATTCTTTTTATAGTTTTTGAACTAGTTGTTTGCACCTAAATTAATTGTTAATTTTATAACAAAAAATAACTTGAAAGAAATCCAAGTCATTTCGATCAAGAAGGATTCTGAGGGTACAAACTTTGAAGCAAAATGCAACCATTAATGTAAATATCTCTGCAAATCTCCCGGGAAATATACACTAAATATTCAGCATTGACATTATCACATTAGAAAACCTTTCAAAACACTGCCAGAAAACCCAAGTTTTGGTAATTGCTATTAGTAGAACTATTGACACTCAAAATGCAACAACCAGAGGACGCATGTTCTCAAGTCTATTAAATCCTATTTATTCCAGAAGATGAATGTTTCTCAGGTCTATTAAAGCCTCTTTAATTACAGAAGATGAATATTCTTAAGCCTATTAAAACCTTTTTAATTACAGAAGACAATTTATCTTGGTATTGATGACATGTTAATATTGCAACAAATCCAAGTTTTAGGAATTAAGTACAATATATAATCTTTGACACTCAAATTTCTGCCAAAGTAAACTTGTCATCCTTAACTTAGACATTGCATCCATCAAGCAAAAAAAAAGTGCATCGTAATTTTCCTAGACATAGGAACATTGGTAGCATCAATTTAAATGTTTTGTGAAAATTAAAAAATTATTACCAAACATGGCTGGTAAGTCCATTTCAATCCTCCAACTCTCTTCCTAATACAAACGATATAGACAACATACACATTAGGTAAAACAGAAAATTGACAGAGTTGAAGAGGCAAAGTAATATTCCTTTTATGATCCAACTTGGGGATATTAGTGTCATTAGAATCTAAAAAATATGAAGAAAAAAACATAGCTCAAATAACTAACTTTTGATGACCAAATGTCAATAATTTATAACCTTAACAGTAGGTGGCAAGAAGGGGGGGGGGGGGGGGGGGGGTTCATTACAAGTTGGGTGCAATACGTGTTGAATCCATTTGTCACCCACTTTACATATGGATTATAGAACTGGTTAGAGAATAACAGATTGGGTTAAAACTATCAGCGTGCAAACTAATCTAACTCTTGATGTAATCACAAACTAATTCTCTGAACAAACACATTAACTAATACACTAAAACACATACTAACACAAAAAAAACTCATTAATACACCAAAATACACACACGCTAATACACCAAAAATACATACACTCATTCAACAACAAAATATACACCAAAAAATACATACAAACACTAATACACTTAAATATATACATGCACACAATAATAGAGCAAACCACAAACTCTCACACTAATACACCAAAATTCGCATACCGACATACGCACACTAATACACCAAAAAAATATAACACTGATACGCTAAGAAAACACATATACCAAAACATAACTCACTAATAGAGCAATATACACACGCATTCATACACCAAAATACAAATAACGTGTCAACACACTATACACCAAAACACGCACTAATCCACTAAAATGCATACGCTAATGCACCAAAAGACACTCTAATACCAAAAAATACAAATACACTAACACTACCAAACACAAACAAAAAATACACATACACACACATGTTGTGCCATCACTCTAATACACCAAAAAACACGTACGCTAATGCATTGAAATACAAACTAACACACCAAAACACACACAAAAACTTGGACCAAAACACGCTCATACATCAAAATATGCACAAACATGCCCACTAATACACAAAAAACACACATGTGCCCACACTTGGTTAACACATTAAGACACAAAATAAAACAAATAGTACCAAAACAAACACATACATAAACACCGTACCACACAAAATCACCTACACTAATACACCAAGAAACGCACACAGTAAATACCAAAACACATACACACACAGTGCGTTGACATACACTAATAAACCAAAAAGCACACGTACTTATACATCAAAAACGCACACTTTAACACACCAAAAACGCATTATTACACACACACACTAATACCCAAGCAATTAATAATTGAAGTGTTAAAGCAAAACAATTGAATTCCTTGTGTTTATGGAGAGTAGGTGTTGAGGGGCACAAGGTTGAATATATAATTATCTTCTTACTGATAAAACCTGGTACAGACAAAGTTCACAGTGGGATCCCATATCCCTCTAATGATCTCTCCCTTCTCCTAAGTTTCTACTCGATACAAACTCTGCTTGTCATCTACTCTCACTCAATTTTTCTACTGCTCCGACTTAAAAAACAATCTAGCTGATTGGAGTCGAAGGACCAACAAAGTAGATCCATGTACTTGTGACTAAGACTCACTAAATTGAGTTAAGATGGACCTACTAACAAGCAATGCATATAAATATATAAATTATAGGTACATAGAGGTGAGCCTCGTACATTAATGAATTCACCATTCCCAATAGGTGATAACTGTAGTGCTAAAGCTAATTGTTGAATTCGAGTGTGTGTGTGTGTGTGTGCACGCATTTGTGAGTGTGTTTTGCAAGCTATCTGAAAACGAGGTATGAAAGATATTACTTTGGCAACCATTTTCTGAAGACATGTGCAAGCTTTTTCTACACGTGTCTTGCAAAAAATTTGTAAAGTGAAGTGATGTGTTTTGGCAAAACCTTACATGTTCCTATGAAAAGGACATAAACTACACAGTTTAAATGAGATAGCAACCAACATCGACATACAAAAGAAAAGAATAGACTACAATGATATACCTAAGGGCAGAGCCAACATTCAAGTTTAGGGGGGACAAAATATAACTAAAGAAATTCATCGAAGCAGCCTAATGTACAAGCCTCCCATTCATGCAGGGTTTGGGGAGAGTCATACACATCAATACAAAAAAAAAAAAATCCAAACATGACAAGATATATAAGATTTAAGACTAAATTATTTGTGGAAACTAGTTTCTATTTATCCTAAATAAAATATGCGCAAAAAGACACAAAAAATTACAAAAATATTTAGTCAGGTTATGGCATCACATATATTTGATTTAATCAAAAAATAAAACATTTATTATAGAGGGACAATGGACTACTAACTTACAAAAAATCAAAAAACTTGGTTTACATTACGAATTTTCAAGAAATTTGTGTGTGTTTGTTTTGGGGGGAGGGGAACAATTTAATAAATTGAACAAAGTAATCAGTAATACGTAAAGGAGATTCAACAGTCAGGGGGGCAAGTGCTCCCCTTGTCCTAACATGGCTTTGCCCCTGGATATACCACCAAAGCATGGCAAGACCAAACAAAATAAAAATACCTGAGCGTTGGTAGGACACAATTGAGGACAATTTCAAGACATAGCACTAATTTGTTGACTGAAAAAACACAAAGGGGTCCAACAGTAAAACTTATAAGATCCTCCATGATCTGTTTACAATATCAGGATCACAAAAGCATTAAGAAAAAATAATTAGTATGGAATTGGTGGTCTATTAGCCTTATTTGCAAGCAATCTCAAAACAAAGTAGTGAGAATATTACTTTGACACCAAGCTCATTTTGACAAATAGAGAATTTTTGAAACATAGTTCTAATGAAAAATTAGAAGTATATATAACTTCTTATAAGAATATTTCCTGGAAGAGGGAGCCTACCTCGTACATTAATGGAATCACAATCTCCCAGCTGGCTGTAGTGCTAAAGCTAAATTGTTGAATTAGTGTGCGTGTGTGTGCATTTGTGTGTGCATGTGTGTGTGTTTTGCAAGCTATCTGAAAACGAGGTATGGAAAATATTCTTTGGCAACCATTGGTACCAAGCTTATTATGACACAAACATTGCATAATTTTTTGTACCACAGTCCTATTATAACTTCTTGTGAGACTCTCCCCCGAAAGAGGTGGTCCAGCCCATAAATTAGTGGATTCACCATCCCCAAGCAAGTGATAATTATAGGGTTAAAGCGAAATAGTTGAATTCCTTCTATCCATGCAAATATGATTGTGTTTACGGAGAGTAGGTTGAGGGGGGCATGGGGTTGCATACATATACATATGTTCCTATTGATAAAACCTAGAACGAACAGCATTCAAGGAATTAAAGTTCACAGTGGGATCTCATATCACTCTAATGATCTATCCACTCTCCAAATTTTCTCCGTGGTACAAAATTTGCTAGTCATCTACTCTCACTTATTCAACATATTATCACTTATTCAACATATTATAGTGGATCATTTTTTCTCTACACGACTTAAAAAAGCATAGCTCTAACTAGATTAGAAGGACCAACAAAGTAGATCCATCTACTTTTGACTAAGACTCCCTAAATTGAGTTGAGACGGGCTTCCTAACCAGCAATGCATTATACAAAATATAAAGAAGATGGGAAAACTTACCCATCAAGTGAGGCAGAAAAAATTCCCAAACCAGGCATCTCAGCCAATCCTCGAATAGTATCTGCAAATCCCCAAAAGCTCATGATCACAACAAAGAGGAATATCATATACACTACACTGTAACAACAAACAGAAAACAATAACAAGCAGTGCTACTGAAGGCGGACCAACAGGTCGACGTCAATATTTAGTACTCATCCTTAATGTACCAGACTCTAAAAGAAAAAAGTTTAGAAGCTACACTGCATCACTTTTTTTTGGTTAAATGGATCTTACTAAACTATTTCAATTATCATTGCCGAATTGCCTTAGTGTTTTTTTTCAACTTTCATCGAGGATTTGGTGCTAGTGTGTGTGTACTCATAGTTCTACTTTGTCATGCAAGTATTTCTATAGGTTATTAGGGAACCAAATACATATTCTGAATGTGAGAATTCCAGTCAAAATGGACATGACTTCCCTAAAAATAAAGTACAAGAGCATTGTCGTACTCTTTTTTTTTTTTTCAAAAATTTATGAACTTCTAAATCAAAGCAACACCAAGTCTACATTTGTGTTTAGATAACCTTGAAGACTCAATTTAAAAACATTTTGAGTTTTGCCATTTAACTTCCCGGAAACTTGCCGTCCAATTATAAGAAAGACCCACCTCACTTCTTCCCCCCCCCCCCCCTCCTCTGCCAAAGCTCTCAAGTTTTGTCACTGAAACTTGAATTACCATCGCAAACAATCCACATCAATCATTCATATCCAAAAACAACATGATGTAGAATCTTCTACTTTCACCACCAATTTGTTTATAGTTTGGTAACCGAAATCTTAAGCAAAAGACGTAAGTCAATCATTGTGACCATAAGGAAGATACTTAAAAACTTCAAGGTGCATAACCAAAAAGAGAGGAGAAGGAAAAACTTTACACAATCATACCTCAAAATCAATAGCAAAAAAATCTTCACCAGTAACAATTGTCGCCTGAAGGTCTTGCTACTAAATATATATACACACAAATCTCTATGTGTGTGTGTATTTGTAAATGAAACAATACCAAAGGTAGCAACATAAGTTACCATGACTCCTGCAGCGGCATCCACAATTAAAACTGCACCATCTGCAAGCCGGAGAACAACAGTAATTTATTTTAAGCCTAAGAGAAGTTGTCTGATAAATTCTAGTCCCCACAAAATCACAAAAACAAGCGACCTATGTCATGAAACCTACTCCGGAACTTCCTCAGAACCCTGGAGCTTTACCATTACCAACCCGAAGCATAGGTAAATTGCAAAATTTGTTGACATCAACTCCAACAATCTTCCTACATTTCTTATCAAGTTTCTATACATAGTATTGTGTTTATGACATGTTCTAGATGCATGATACTAACTAGTTACCTCACCACGATGTTGTTGTAACCACTGATAAAGCACGAATTCTTGAAGAGATTAATCACAGTACGAATGCCACTGAAAATATTTGCTGGAAAATGGAGGACTTGTTGTGACCTTCTTGATCAACTCGAAGAGTATATCTGGTTAAAAACAGTTAAAGGGCACAGTAAAATCCGAACCCAGACAAAAGTATCATGATGAAAGACACACAAATTTATACTCTTAAACGGACATTCAGTGTTGTGAAAAGCGAGCTTAGGTGAGAAGCAAGCGAAGCGAGCCTTGAACATCCAAGGCGAAGCGAGGAAAAAGCGAGCTTAGGCGACGAATCGAAGAAGCGAGCCAGGCGAGAAAAACGAACGCCTACTAGCAGTTTTTTTATTTTCTCCTCCTCCTTCTTTAACATTAACCAAACCCTAGCAGAGATAATGTTATTTGCGTATATATATAAAATAAATTGATTGATTCCTGTAACAATATCACATGACAACATGTCTTATTATGATTAGATAATATTGAACGCTTTGTTTTGATGTGAATGCTCTTGTTAATCAATTTGTTTGGTTAATCAAATTAATTAATCAATTTGCTATATGCTCTATTTGATTAATTAATTTGTAAGTATTTTGTTTAGTAGTGATATTAATCAATCACGGTGGAAGTTGAACCCACATTTGTTAACTTTATATTTAGATGACGTGATTATGTCAATTGATTATTTTTAAAATACAAAATCGTTCAATATTTAATATCTTGTCTATTTAAAATATGTTGATATTTATTATTTTGATTGCATTTAAATATTTTGTATTTGTAAAGTTAAAATTTGAATATTTAGGAGAAATCAAAGTATGAAACTAAAATATTTGCTTATTTTTTATATTGCTCGCTTTGCTTCAATGAAGCGCTCGCTTCACTTCTCGCCTAGGCCTTCAGGAGCCCGGTTCACTTTGATTCGCTTTATGTCTTAAATAACACTACGGACATCTACATATGTAAGACCATGTTTGATAGCACAAGGCCCAAACAGATGGAACAACTTAATTCAGGTCTAAGTAAGAATTATAAGCTGGTTGCACATTGACATAGCCAAAATGTCATTTTCATTTAAATGAACCTAACAATGCAATATGTGAGTGCTACACCTTTGAAATGTAAGACTTTTGACTTTGATTAGTGATGAATTTTGACTTTGATTAGTGATCCATCCCGTCAAACTTAATATACTCTGCTTTTTTAAGTGTATGTTTTTGTCGTCTTTAGTTTGTGTGCAAAAATGTGTATGCATGTTTCGGTGTATTAGTGTGTTTTTTGGTGTATTACCGTGTTCTTCAGGTGTGTTAGCGTGTGCATGTGTTTTAGGTGCCTTAGGGTGTGTTTGTATGCGTATGTTAGTGTATTAGTGTATTTTTAGTACTAGTTTTTGTGTTTGTCTTGTGTATTAGTATTTTTTTTGGTATATTTCTGTGTATGTTAACCCAGGTTGTGCGCTTTTTGTTGTATTAGTGTGTTTATCACAGGATGTTTTTTTTTTTGTGTATTAGTGTGTTTAACTTTGTTTTGGTATTACTAATCTAGTTATTTGTATAGAAAGCTCAATACTTAACCCAAAGGGTATCACTTTATAATCCGTTTGAACCTCTTAATAAAACGGGTGATGTTACCCAACCCATTTACAACCCACATAAATAAAATAGGTGCCCAACTAATTAATTTTTTGATGGGTTCGGAAGGTTGATGAGACTCCTAACCCTAATACAAGTAGAGATAGATACCATCATATAATTATTGCCACACTGCCTATTGAATTCTAGTGTTTCATGCTGCCTTAATCAGTTTATCTTGGATATGTCCCACTTCTTAAATTTCCTTCGCATGTTTAGGACACTTCAGAAAAAGGGCAAAGTTTTGAGGGAAAGCATCTGTTTCCAGCCGAATTGACATTAGATCAGCCTTGCATAGAAAAGGGCTTTTCTAATTGACATCAAACTCAAAAAAGGTCCGACAACATAGAAGAATTAAGAAGACGGTGCTTTATTAGTTGGATGTATACTGATGGGCCATATCATCCTTAACAAGCATGCAATTAAAAGGTAGGCACCCCACATATAGAAAACAAAGAGTTTCAAGATATACCTTAGGAATGTGCTTGAAACTTGAAAGCGGTTTTCCTGTGACACAAGTTATTTAAGAAACAATAAAAATGATGTTAGAGTCTTAATCTGTGAAACAGAATAACATATGGTCTTGGAAAAGACAGAAATATTTAAGTTTGTCAACAATACCAAACGTACCAGAGACGTGGGAAGGTCTCCAGATATATAAGCACTGGCTGAAATGTAAACCAGGGGGACAGGTTATCACATACAACATAGAGCAGCTAGGGTAAATCAACCTCAGCAACCAACTGCAATGGCTGATATACCACCAGATATAATTTGATACTTCGAGCCAGTAAAGCGTGACAAAATGATGAATCAAGTGCGAAACCCCTTTAACAAGAATTCTAGAGATTTAACTCCCCAATTCGTTTGTGGTACGAAAGAGGAAGATTCTTCTTAATGAACCACTTGTCAGTAGTAGTGTATGGATTATCCCAAAAATGGTCATCGAATGTACTACGTTTCATGCAATTGGCCTGTTCAGTCTTAACATGTGATATAGTTGGTGATCATAATAAAGAGCAGATACACCATTAGCCCCAAAAAAGTAAAATTACAAAAAAATAATATAGTCATACAACTTTAGCATGTGACCAAAATCACTACAACTGCAACAGTTAAGAGGAAAAAAACAAACTCAATCTCTCGGGTGGTCATGGTGTGGCCAAAGTTCCAGCCACAAGATTCACATCCCAATTAATCCAGGCCTAGGCAAATGCTCTGTCAAAATAATGTAAAAATCAAAATAGATATTATATTTTAATTTCATAAGAAATGTTCTGGGCAGGGCCAGCTGGCCAACTCCAAAATTACGGACCCTAGCTACCCCAAACCCGGGTGGGGGCGCCGCTCGCCCCATGACAGGGGTTGACTAGAGAGCAAGCAACACAATACATGAAGCCACATAGAAAACAGAAAACTTGCCCATCTTGTGAGGAAGAAAGAATCCCAAACCAGGCACAACCAAGTCTCACACAGTATCTGAAAAATCCCCAAAAGCTTACAAGCACAGTAAGGAGGAAAATAATAAACAATAAATTGTAACAGAAAACAAAAACAAGAAAAAATACTGATGGCATACTACGTTTGAGTTTACCCATCCATAGCATCATAAGGACGACCAGAAATGGCCGTCTTCACCCGTTACCCCTCAACTCATCCATAAGGTAAAGGGTTAAGTATCATACAATTATTGGGAGTTATAAATCGTTCGAGTAAATACCAATTGCTCTAATTAAACAAGTTACAAAGTATTATAAATGGGTACCCAGTGGGTTGAAATTTATCTTTTTATACAAATAACAAAGTAATAAATCTAAACAAACACACACTAATATACCAAAACACACAAAATTGTGTTAACCCACACAAATATATCAAAAATACTTATACTAAAACACACACTGATACACAAAAGGCACATACCCACACATTAATACACCAAAAGATCCAAAGCATTCATTATAATACACCAAAAACACACAATACCAATACACCAGAAACATGCATAAATACCCACAGACAATAATACAACAAAAGAACAGACACACAGTAATACACCAAACACACATACACATACACCAAAGCACGCATATTAATACCAAAAAAAATACACACAAACACACAAAAATACAAATACACATTAATACTTCAAAACACACACTAATTTACCAAAAAACATATACACATACTAATAAACCAAAAACATATACACCAATATACCAAAACACATAGTACACCAAAAATATATACACACTAACAAACAAAAAACAAACACATTAATATACCAAAAAACACATACAAATTCATTAATACACCAAAAAAACACATACTAATACACACACTAATAGATCAAAACACACACAAATAAACCAAACCACAAACACTCATAAAACAAAAACTAATACACAAAAAAAAAAACTAGTACATCAAAATCATACCAAAAAGAATCCTTCACACACTAATTCACCCAAAAAACCATGCACACGTGTTAATATGGTAACCCACCATAAATTAGTGGGTTGGGCACTTGTACAATTAATAGGGTTGTAAATGGGTCGCTCACTCTAATCAAGTTAAAACCTATTATAAATGGTTACACATTGGGTTTACTTATCATTTTCATACAAATAATAAAGTAATAAATCTAAACAAACTATAATTAAGAAAAAAAAACATATATGACTCAACCCAACTCAATAAAGCTTTGTCCCAACAATTTTTGGGTCGGCTACATGAATCATATTTTGTCATTTAGCTCTATTAAGGTCATGTCTTTAATTAAGCCATAAGTTATCATATATTTCCTTACTAATTCATTTAAACTTAGATTTGGCCTTCATCTATCCTTATGTTCACCATCAATAACTATCATATCAGTCTTTCTCACCGGAGTCGAATAGGTCGTCTGTAAATACATCCAAACCACCTAAGTCTGTTCTCCCTTAAATTATGTCCTATATCTACTAGAAGTTGAAATATGCACTCAAAGATATTTAAAAGATGTATACAAAATGGAAAGTACTTTCGGCCGAAAAAAATATTTTAAAACCCATTCTAGTTCATCAGATCAATAAATTTTGAAATGATCTAAACCGTCTTTTATGTTGGGGTAACGTAATCCGTTGGATGACCCTATCTTTATCTAGAAACGATTTGAGTCGTTTTTTGTCTTGGAGATTCAAAATTCCTTCATAGAATAGCTTGTGTGCGGGGCTTTCAAGTGAGGATATGAGAGTGGAGAATTTGTCTCTGTGTGTGTGTGAGAGAGAGAGAGAGAGAGAAAGAGAGGACAAATTAACATTGAGGGAGAAGAGATGCGTTAGATACCTAAAATAGGCGCTAGATGTCTGGGTGGTGGCTGTCCGACGGTGGATGTCAACCACGATGAACTGAAAGAGAGAAGAACAACAGTTGTTGAAGGCGGCTGTAGAAAATGTGACTATGTAAAGCGTGATTGAGATTGGGCGTGAGCAAGAGGAAATTGGATGTAAAATTTCGAGAAACAAATTTAGGGAGGGAGGGAGAAGATTCGAAAAGGAGATAAGGCGTGACTAAAATTGTGCGGGCGTGAGAAATAGAATATTCCGCTGTGAGAGAGATTTGACATGAAAGAGAGGAAATTGGAGGTGGATTTTAGGCATGATTAATGTATACAAAATGAAAAGTGCTATAGCCCCAATAAAATAATTTAAGACTCATTCTAGTTCGTCGAGTAAATAAATTTCGAAATGATCTAAACCGTCTTTTATGTTGGGGTAACATACTCTATCGAATGGCCCTTTATCTTTATCTTAAAACGATTTGAGCCACTTTTTGTCTTGGGGATTCAAAATTCTTTCGTGCAATAGCTTGTGTGCAGGGCTTTTGGTTGGAGTCACAATAGTGGAGAATGTGTGTGTGAGAGAAAGAGAGGGAGAAAGAGAGACAATGGAGACAAATTAATATTGAGGGAGAGGAGATGCATGAGATGCCTTAAAGAGGCGTAAGAAGGGGCGGTGTCTGGGCCAATGTTGCCTGTTGTTGGCGGTGGCTGTCCAGCGACGGCTGTCGACAACGATGAACTGAGAGAGAGGACACCAGCGGCTGTTGAAGGTTTGACTGCTGAAGGCGTGACTAAGATTGGGCATGAAATAAAGAGGGGTTATTAGGATGCCAGGGAGATTGGGCATGATTAGGGCATGAAGTATTACGAAGATGGTGCTTTATTAGTTGGATGTATGCTGATGGGCCATATCATCCTTAACAACACGCAATTAAAAGGCGGGCACCCCAAATATAGAAAACAGAGAGTTTCAAGATATACCTTAGGAATGTGCTTGAAACTTGAAAGTGGGTTTTGCTGTGACAGCTGTTATTTAAGAAACAATAAAAATGATGTTAAGAGTCTTAATCTGTGAAACAAAATAACATCTAGTCCTGGAAAAGATTGGAAAATTTTAAGGTGGTCAACAAAACCAAACGTACCAGACACGTTGGGAGGTTCTCCAGGTATATAAGCACTGGCTGAAATGTATACCCGTGGGATAGTTATCACATGTAAAATGAAGCGGCTAGGGTGAATGAACCTCGGCAACCGACTCCAATGGCTGATATACCAGCAGATATAATTTGATACTTAAAGCCAGTGAAGGGGTGACGAAATGATGAATAAAGTGCGAAACCCCTTTGACCAGAATTATAGAAAATAAACTACCCAATTCGTTTGTTGTACAAAAAAGGAAGATTCTTCTTAATGAATTACTTGTCAGTAGTAGAGTAATCTGAAAATGGTCGCTGAATATACGACGGGCATAGTAGAAAAATATGTATGCATGCAATTGGCCTGGTAAGTCTGAACATGTGATATAGGTAGTGAACATAATAAAGAGCAGATACACCATTAACCTGAAAAACTAAGAATAATAAAAAATTTTCAATATATTGTCATACAACTTTAGCACATAACGAAAAACAATACTACTGGAACTAACAGGTAAAAAACACATTAAATCTCTGGGGTGGCCAAAGTTCCAGCGAAGTGACTCATGTCCCAAATAATCTGGGCCTAGGCATGCCCTGTCCACTTTCTAAAATTATTTATTTTCATTACTTTAATTCGTATATCTAATTTTTTTATACACTCACATATGTTCGCCGCCCGGCCCATGGCCGCCCTTAATATGATATCAAAATGCTAGTAAACTTATCGTGCCATATCAGTGACTGCATGCTAAACTTCCAAACACATTTGTCTTTATTTTGTACACAATGGTTGGCGACTTGCCATAGTGCTCAAATTTTCAATATAACTGGGTTGAACAAAAAAGGAGAGAGGGACAGAAAAGTTTCCTCCTTCCCTTCCTGCTGAACATAAAAAGGAGGAAAACATAGCTTCACCTTCCTAGAAATACATAATTCTATCCTTCCTATTTTTCATTCTTTCATAAGCAAAAGACTTAAGTTGATCCTTGTGACCATAGGGAAGATACTTAAGAACTTCAAAGTTCAAGACAAAAAAGAGAGAAGTAAGGGAAAAACTTACACAATCATGCATCAAAAGCAATTGCAAAATAATCTCCACCAGTAATAATGTCGCTTGAATGTCTGCCTGCTTAATATATATATACACACACGTGGGCATGTGTGTGTGCATGTATATATAGTTTTGTGAAACGACACAATACCAAAGATTGCAATATAAATTATCATGACTCCTTCAGCAGCATCCACGATTAAAACTGCACCTTCAGCAAGCCTGAGAAACAGCAGCAATTTTTTTTTAAGCCTGAGAGAATTAGTCTAACTAATTCTGGTCACCACAAAATCACGAAAACAAGCTCCCTATGTCATGAAACCAACTCTGGAACTTCCTAAAAGCCCTGGAGCTTTACCATTACCAACTCGAATTGCAGAATTTGTTAACATCAAATCCAACAATGTTCCTACATTTCTAATCAATTTTCTATGCATAATAATGTGCTTACCATCTGTTCTAGATGAATGATACTAGCTAGTTACCTCATCACCATGTTGTTGTAACCAATGATAAAGCACGAACTCTTGAAGAGATTAATCACAGCACAAATGCCGTACAAAATATTTGCTGGAAGTGGAGGACTTGTTGTGACCTTCTTGATCAACTCGAAGAGTATATCTGGTTAAAAAACAGTTAAAGTGCACAGTAAAATCCAAACTCAGACAAAAGTATCATGACGAAGGACACACACACTTATAATCTTAAACAGACATATACATATGTAAGACCATGTTGATATATCACAAGGCCCAAGAAAATGAAACAACTTAATTAAGGTCTAAGCAAGAATTATAAGCCGCTTGCACATTGACATAGCAAAAATGTCATTTTCATTTAAATGAACCTAACTATGCAATATGTGAGTGCTGTTCCTCGAAATGTGAGAACTTTTGACTTTGATTAGTGATCCATCCCATCAAACCTAATATAATCTACTTTTTTAAGTGTATGTTTTTGTTGTCTTTCGTTTGTGTGCAAAAACGTGTGTGCATGTTTTGGTGTATTAGTGTGTATTGTGTTTTTGGTGCATTACTGTTTGTTCTTTAGGTGTATTAGCATTTGCGTTAGGTGTATTAGCGTGTGTGTGTGTGTGTGTGTTTTAAGTGCCTTAGGGTGTCTTTGTATGTGTGTCTTGTGTATTAGTGTGTGTTTTCTTGGTGTATTTGTGTGTTGTAATTCAGTGTGTATGTGTTTGTGAGAATTTTAGTGTTACTACTGTGCGTTTTTCGAGTTACTATTGTATCAACACAATGTGTCTTTTAGTGTGTTAACCGCGGGGGGTGGGCTTGTTTTGGTGTAGTAGTTTGTGTGTGTGTGTATGTGTCTTGCTCTATTTCTGTGTGTATATTAACCCAGGGTGTGTGCCTTTTGGTGTATTAGTGTGTTCTATAACAGGAAGTGTGTTTTTTTGCGTATTAATGTTTTTATCTTTGTTTAGGTATATTAGAGTCTAGTTATTTGTATAGAAAGATCAATAGTTAACTCAAATATCCGTTTGAACCCGTTAATAAATCAAGTGATGTTACCCAAACCATTTACAACCAGCATAAATAAAATAGGTACTCAACCTGCTAATTTTTTGATGGGCTGGCCTCGTTGACAAGTAAAGATTGCCACTCCTCCTAACCCTAATACAAGTAGAGATAGATACAGTCATTATCATTGACACGCTTGAGGAGGAAGTTGCTCCATCTGGGTGAAGGATGATCATCCTTCAATTGTCAACAACTGCAAAAACATGTTCACAGTTACCAGTACCACAAAATCTCCAATGGGACAAAAAATCTCAATCCGTAAATGATAAGGAATGAGCATGTAACAACAAATCATATTATGAGAACAGTAGTCAAACTTTCAGAGTTTGCTATAACAAGCACAAAACACCAAAAAGTGCAAACAACATTTAGTGCCTTCTATAACAAAAGTAAAATATCATGCATGAGTCACTATTGAATTACTTGCTAAAAAGATAAGTAACTTCTCTTCTTTGATTTTTTTTTTTTTTTTTTGGGGGGGGGAATACACGCCTGCATTACCAGGTATCTTCATGACTCTTTCAACAAGGTCGAGTACTCATTATTTTATCGCTATGATACTGAATTTGAAATCCAATCAGGACAATCCTGCGATCATGACAATCTACTGTCTTCCATCCATTATGGAGTTATTAATTTATGGCCATGCCATGATAGAGTAGGAAATGCAGTTCATTTCCAAAGAAGCAAAATCAAGAACTTTGTTTGTTTGCTCCATTCATTAAAAAAGAACATAACCTTCATCCACCAAAATCAGTGCAAGCAGGACATCAAGTTTTGTGAATAAATGTAACCAAATGCATATCTCTAAAGATAATTTATGAAAATACTTATTCGTCAAAAAAAATATTTGATGAGCATGTTCTAAATAAGAATACAGAGAAAAATGGTTTACGTATTCAATAGCCATCCATCGAGTTTCAACTCCAAAGTTTTACATCCTCCATTTCTAGATCTTTACTAGACCATCTATAATCTTTATCTTTTGCCTTGAACCAGAATAACCCCCAAGGTCCCACAAGAAAATATTGACCGAGAAGCACTAGAAGTTTCCCCCAACCAACTAGACCTGACATGAGCTAAAATATAAGCCCCAATTAATGTATTGCATTTGACATAAAAACAAAATTTGGAATCCAAAAAGAGTAGTAATCAACCTGAACCAAACCCATATTAGCACCAACTCTGATTATACACAATTGGTTTTAATATCAGTGGGCACACCCAGCTCCTTTCTGATCTTAATATTGTACCTCAACCCATTTACATTTTTAAAGAATCATCCCAGAAAGGCAAGATGCCATAGACATCATCTACAAAATAAATTGGCATTTCTCATCGTAGGGATTCATAAACATGAAAACAAGGATTTACCCAACATGAAAACAAGCATGACAAAACCAAAAAAAGTAAATAACAAGGGCTATTGCGATACAGCTTCCATTAGTGAATTACAAAACTCAAAGCTTTAAAAACACAGCTTGATTACCTGGAAACATCATAGCAAGCAGTCACGGCCTTAGCAACTTTAGCAACATCTACTGCTGTGATAATGCTGTGTCTCTTTTAAAATTTTAACAATGACACCCAGTCACAAAATATCAACCTCAGTCAGTGGTAAATTTTTTTTCCCTTTCAGCAACATAGTAATGATGATCAAGTGTCAGCCATGAAAGAAAGAACACCGTAAAATGTCGAGGAAAAACAATAATCTCAAAGTTTAAGGTTTAAATCTTGAAGCCTTTACACAAAACTATCCTCATACATATAACAAGAAGCAGAGTTCAACTATTGCAGAGGAGGATAAGCAATCATCACAACAGTGGTCATGTCATGCGCATCGCCGCTTAGGCACTTAATGATGATAACTGACAGAAAAAAAAAGGAAGAAACAGAGGTCAAAGAAAGGCAAATCTTTCAAATAAAATGGTGAAGGAAAGTTATGGGACAGAATTATAAGTAGTATTAGAACTCTTAACAGAACCAGTGGAACATTATCCTTTCAGCCTGTCCCAAAATTGGAAATTAATGGACTATATAATAGACTAGCAAATCCATCAGCATATAAGATGTTCAATGGTGGTGCAACTAGATGAAATCCTTATATAGCTTATCAAGACCATCAAGAAGAAATTAGAGGGAATCTGCCATTGCTTTTCATCTCATTTTTGGCATGTCTCAGTTTTTTTGCAGGAGTTAGAAGGGATTAAAATGACTAAATTCAGTGGGAGGAGGGGAATCTTCGACAGCCGAGTCAATTCTTGGTCACTTCCATCACGGCATGCACCCAACTGCAAACCGCTTGGTATATTGCTTAAGAAGGTGGAGTTGTCTTAACAAGAGTTTCTATTTCTCTATTTTTCTAATCCTTGTGGTCAATAAACACACCAAAATGAAGTGATTTGTTTCGTAGATGCTCAATGTATTTCTGATTGTAAATATGGTCACCACCATACAACTAAAGCCACACTGCCTATTGAATTCTGGCATTTCATGCTGCCTTAATCAGTTTATTTTGGATATGTCCCACTTCTTAAATTTCCCTCTCATGTTTAGGACATTTCGGAAAATCGGCGAAGTCTTAAGGGAAAGCATCTCTTTTCCAGCCGAATTGACAAACACAACCAATACGGCAATACTTCGATCATAACATACAAGAATTACGACGATGGTGCTTTATTAGTTGGATGCTTGGACGCATACTGATGGGCCATATCATCCTTAACAAGCATGCAATTAAAAGGCAGGCACCCCACATATAGAAAACAAAGAGTTTAAACATATACCTTAGGAATGTGCTTGAAAATGGGTTTTGCTGTGACAGCTGTTATTTAAGAAACAATAGAAACGATGTTAGAGTCAACCTTAATCTGTGTAACAGAACAACGTCTAGTCCTGGAAAGGTAGAAAAATTTAAGTTTGTCAACAATACCAAACATACCAGGCATGTTGGAAGGTTCTCCAGGTGTATAAGCACTGGCTGAAATGTAAATTAGGGGGGCAGTTATCACATGCAAAATAGATGGCTGATATATCACCAGATATAATTTGATATTTGGAGCCAGTGGAGGGGTGACAAAATGATGAATCAAGTGCAAAACCCCTTTGACCAGAATTCTAGAGATTTAACTCCCCAATTCCTTTGCTGTATGAAAGAGGAAGATTCTTCTTAATGAACCACTTGCCAGTAGTAGTGTATGGATTATCCAAAAATATGTACTTCTTTTCATGCAATTGGCCTGTTCAGACTAAACATGGGATTTAGGAGGTGATCTATTTTTACCTTCCTTGACTAGAGTGGACCCCACTCCGAAGGCAACCCCTTCACACTGTGCATGTATGTAATGATAAACACCAGCTAAGTGCAAAAAAATGAAAGCAAAACTCATGCATATAAACATAACATCTATACAAACCATCAGTTCTAGCCCAAGTCCAAACCTAAGGTTTTCAGAAATCTAAATATATACATGTTTCAGATATATACAACATGATACAAGCAAAACCCATCGCAACACTCCGCTCATTCGTCTAGACCCAAAAGTGGACATCCCTCTTTAACCGTTCACCCGAAAATATAAAATGTAGGGAGGTGAGCAGAATGTACACATTCATATTGAAGAAAATAACAAGAGTATACATCATGAATCAGTGATAACAAGAAAGTAATCCACTTCATCTCCATATAGCAATCATATGTCAAACAATCATCTCACGATAAGCCATTCAAATATATTTGCCATTAAGGCTATAAATATCAAGCATAAGGCTACATTTGCCATAAGGCTACAAAATATCCCCCACTAAGGTCATCTATCTGCGTTCAAGGCTATAAATATCCATCATTAATGCCAAAACCACCACTAAGGCCATAAATCTGCCTTTAAAGCTATATCTCTGCCACTAAAGCCACAAAGTATATATTTCACAACCAAAACACAACCCAATGATAAACACAATCATGTACCAATAGCAAATAAGATTACCATTTGTCACTTTCAACCACATGAAATAATACACTCACCTCAAAGAACTCAACTATCTATCTCTCTCAACGTCTAGGTAGAGCAGAGAAAGGTGGAATCGACTTCGCACCTAGCACACATCATGCAAATGTATTCGTCATTGAAATGCATGTATACGCTTTCATGCTGGTTCCTTCACAATACGTTTGAATGTATTAAAAATGACTTAGATGCTATCTAAGATAATATATCACAGTCTGGGTTGATTCTAGGAACTACGACCACTGTTTTTAAGGCATAAAGCGAACCAAAATGCTCAAATCTCTTGAGGCCTAGACGAGAAGCGGAGCAAAAGCTTCATCAAAATGAGGCGGGCAACATAGAAGTCAAGCAAATATTTTAGTTTAGTTACTACTAAGTATCAAGTTCCAACTTCTCAAGTACTAAATATTCGAATGCAACCCCAAGCATAAACATCTAAATTGAAACAAATATTAATAACATCTCAAATCTTACCGTCAACCAATACATTAACATCTAAATTTTTTTTTTTAAAATGCCAAAAATATATCAAATCCTAACATTGGAAGCAAAAAAAAAAAAACAATCAAAATCAAAATCAAATATAAAAACAGAGCAGAAACTTAAAAGCAAAAGTAGAGTTCCACCAACAGTGAATCATTGAGCCAACAATGCAGAGCTCCAACAAAAGCAAAGTTTTAACTCCATCTTCAAATAAGAAGAAGAAGAAGTTGGTCGAGTGAATCCTAGCCTCTAGGTTGTAGATCATTTTTCGAGAAGTAAAAGTAAGTTGTTTGTAAAGAAGAAGAAGAATTGGAGGAGGAGGAGGAGGAGGAGGAGGAGAATTGGAGGAGGAGGAGAAGAATAGTGGAAGTGGAAAAGAAGAAGAAGAAGAATTGGAGGTGGAGGAGGAGGAGAACAAGAAAATACCTAGGTGAATTAGTTCCTTAGGTCGCAACTTCAACCCTCGTGACCCTTAATTCTCAATCAATTTTGTTGCAAAAATTTTAAGGTTAGACATCTATATGGATCAAGTGACAATCAATTGTTATAGCATGTCCAATTTTTGATCCAATTGATCAAATCTAAAGGCCCATAAAAGATCCAAAAATCAAAATAAAAAATTTAATAAAGAGTTCGCCTTTTCGTATCTCCGTGCGTTCGCCTTGACATTTAATCTTCGCTTCGCCCAGGACACTCCCTTCTGGCCTAGGCAATCGCCTAAGCCGCATTCACAAGTAGTTGCAATTCCACATCCAACCCGAGTTTGTATCTTACCGAAGCAAATCTAACCGTTTCAAGTCACCTAACGTATAGTTGATTATAACAAGATTGATTATCTTTACTAACATTTTTAATACACTAACATTCAACTACAGTGCCTACATAATAGATTTGTCAAGCTCCTAAAGTGAAACTTCTTTTTAACCTTTATTTCTAGTGTTTAACGAATGAACTAGCATGACCTATGTGTTCGTTTGGTAATTTCTCTGATTACGCTTAGTGTTTTACAATGACCTATCTGTGTTCGTTTGCCCATGAAAAACTAGTTCAAAACCAGTTACTTAGTATTTCTAACACTATTCTACTTCTTTCCAATCATATTAAACAGGCATTGTACATTAATGTAAGCAATTTGTTTTCAACTTGAGCTACTAAGCACATTGTTTCAGCATCATAAAAAAAATTCAGCAGCAACACATTATTTTTCCCGTAACCTAATTTAGGCTTAGGAATTTTCCAGCAACTTATTCCAACGAACACATGTTAGGAAACTAAATGCCATGCAAAAGGCATATCAAATCAAGTTCTAGATGCACAAAAATAGTATTCCCTTCCACTCCACTCACGTTAGTTTTCAACCCCCCGTGTTTCTTTATTTAGGGAGCAAACAAATGTAGACACATGGAAAGCGATGTTCATGTTCATGAAAGCTATATTAATGTTCAAACACATGGGAAGTCATGCCTAAATTTTAGAGTAATGCTATTGGGACATAATTTAAGGAAATAATTGAGAGATTTAATGATTGTGGCCACTAGATTGTCAATGCGTCCCAACATTAAATTATCACCGGCTCCCCAACTCTATCAATCTAATGGCGATAATGCATTAAGTCCCCAAATTATGTCCCAATAACATTAATATAAATTTTAATGTTAACATCCTCCATACTTAAGAGAGCAAGGCAAGTTCTTACCAATCGCAAGATATCTACACTCCCAATCAATTCTCAGCTAGAATTCTTAAAAGATTCCCAACCGAAGCTCAAAGTAATTTCAATTTAAAGAGCAGCAAGAAGGATATCTCATGTTACCAGAGAGTTAAACCTGAGAGGCGTCTGGGTAAAATTTGGTGAAGCAGCTCACCCTAAGTAGGAGTTGTCAACACAAGCTTTACCAAGAACATTCTAAGAAAATTGCCACTAATCTTCTAGAGGGTGACGGCTATCACTAGCCAAGATGTGATATGTTTTCTTCTGCTTTGACTTTCCACCTCATAAGTTTCAAATATTTCTCTAAAACCCGGTAAAGTTTATAATTTGACCATATAAAGTTCCATTGTAAAATTAATTTTCACACCCCACATGCATGATGCTATGCATGCATGATGGGCTTCACAAAAACACATCCACACACTCTATGATAACACACTAATATGCCAAAAAACACTTAATTCACCAAAAAATATACACTATATTAACACATGCATTAATACACCAAAAAATACCCACATTGTGCTACCAAACAAAATATTATACCAAAACACAAACATACACCGTGTTAACACAATAATTGATACACCAAAAAATACACAAAGAGAGCGTAAGAAAACACACTAATATATCAAAACACACACTCAAACACCAGGGACACTCAAACACTCGCCTCACCATGGACCACTTGGGGTGACTAGCTATTGCCTGACCTCGCCCTGCGCCTAGGTGATCGTGATCACCTAGGCTTGCTTTTAATAACACTTGGTGCTTACACACCCGTCAATATAGCAAAACACACGCATTGCATTAATACGCACAACACGCCAAAAAACGCACATGTTGTGTTAACACAAATTAATACACCAAGAAAACACGAGCATTAATAAACTAAAAACAATACACATAGCAATACACCAAAAACACTCTGTTTAACACACCAGAAAATACACACGCACTCATATTGTGCACACACTAATTCACCAAAAAGCAAACACACTAGTGCAACAAAATACAAACGCTGTGTTGACATAACTTACAGTCTACAGAGAGAGAGAGAGAGAGAGAGAGCTAGCGTGAGAGTTTGAGAGAGATAGACAGAGACAGAGACAGAGATAGCGTCAGAGTTTGAGAGAAAGAGAGAGATAGCGCGAGTGTTTGAGAGAAAGAAAGACAGAGACAGAGATAGCGTGAGTGTTTGAGAGAAAGAAAGACAGAGACAGAGATAGCGTGAGAGAAAGAAAGAAAGACGAGAGAGAGAGAGAGAGAGAGAGCGTGAGAGTTTGAGAGAATGAGACGAAAGAGTGTGAGAGAAAGAGAGAGAATAAGATAGAGAAGGGGCTTACCAGTCCAGAATACCAGATTCACTCGAGTCGAGTCGACTCGACTCGAGTCTCTTCTGTTCACGGTTCACAATCGACGACGAAGGCTCCACTTCAAACTGCAGATCTAGACGGTAGAGATGAGAGCGAGAGAGTTGAGAGAGTGAGACTTGAGTTACCCCTCGGTGGAGCCTCTGTGGAGAGAAAGAGAGACAGAGACCGGGAGAGAGAGAGAGTCAAAGAGGTTTGGAGATTACCCGTCGTTGGGTGCGTCGCTGCGTATCGCCGGGTGCTTCCACGCCTGTCGTGGGGTGCTTCGCCAGTGGTTCGTCAGAGAGAAAGAAGCGCAGGATGAGTGAGTGAGAGAGAGGGATACAGATTTAGGGAATAAAAGAGAGATTTGGAAAAGGAGAGAGGAATTGGCGTGAAAGAGATGGGTAGAGGAGATAAGGAAAGGAAAGAGGAAACGCATGAACGAAGGGGGTGATGAATTAGGAAAGTTATAAGCAACAAATAAATTTTTGGGATCTTGTAAGATCGATCAACTGTCAACAATCTGAATATAATCTAACCCGCGAAAGTTCGAGATAAATTAAGTATTTAAAATTCCTTGTCCATGTCGAGAGAGATAACTCAAGTTTAGTTCACAACTCAAAAAAAATTCTTGGGTAAATTACAACTGGACTCGCTAAAGTTTGTCGTTAAATCACACATACTCTCTCAAGTATAAACAATTACACCGACACCCTCTATCAGCAATCGCCCGCTAACGGATCGAACAAAAGCTAAAAAATAACTATGTTTATCCTCGGATAAAATCAACATAATCCAGATCCAAATATCACACCCAAATTCGACATACACCTACTTGATCTCATAATTGACACTATGTCTTCTCCTTTTTCTTTCTCTCAACGACTTCTACTTGATTTCTACTCGATCACCAACACTTACTTCCACCGGTAAACACCACCCCCGCAACCACCTATTCTCATCTACACCAATGGAATCTAATCACCACAACCACCAAGCGAACTATCCCGTTTCAAAACTTCCATAAAACACACCTTAACTTCTATTGCGGTGGTCGAATTCACTGTTCTCAGTGATTCATCACGCTCTTCTTTGATTTTTGGTAAAACAATTCATCACTCATCAAATGGGTGATGTTGGTGACGATCTAATTTTTGTTGAAGTGAAGGTGTTTGTTTGAGAGAGAGGAGCTTGGTGGTGGTTCTATGTGTATAAGTTTGTGGAGAGAGAGAGGAGTTGGGTGGTGGTTCTACGTATATAAGTTTGTGCAAGGGCGGAGCTAAGAGTTTGTCTCAGTGGGGCCAACCTATTCATAGCTGATTAAAAAATAAATTTATTTAATTAGATTCAAGTTTAAGAATTCGTCATTAAGTTCGTAACAAATGAGATAATGGACTACATAATCAAAATATAATTCATAAATCAAAAATATTATTCATAAATCAAAAATATAATCCCAACTAGAATTTCAAGAAATCTATTAAAGTAATTTAATCATATGGAAGAAAAATAACACTAACCAAAATTTTCAGATAACCAATTTGAACATTGGCTTTAAAAAAAATTCAAAATAGTTGAATTCTAACTCAAGACGAAACAAAAAAAAGACGTACATAAGTTTATAAATAATACACCAAACAACCATCAATTCTACAAGAGTTAAATTAATTTTCTAATATAAAAAAAATCTGATTTTAGATTAGTACTAATACTACTATCAAAAAATTTGGTTAATGGATTACCTCTCTTTAGCTTCAACATAATCTTCTAGAGTTTATTCAAATTTGATTTGCATAATGATTGAATCTGATAGGGTGATTTGTTGATGAATACACCAAAGAAGCTAATAAAAAAACTAAATAAAAGAAAGAAGAGGGGCTGTCGGTTGGACGCCTAGACTTTACTGAAAATCTAAACAAAGAAGATGAAGACTTACCAAAAAAAAAGTAGGCGCGAAAAGAAACTGTCAAAAATTAGCTTTTAAGGGTTTAAAATTATATTAACAAATTATATGCTTTAAGAAAATTTTAGTGGGATAAGTTTAAGAAATTTTTAAAATTACACATAAGTCTCAAAAAATTTTTAAATTTTAGTGAGGCAACTATTAGACGTGAAAAATGAAGAGGAGCTACCAAAAGTTAGCTTTTAAAGGTTGAAAATTATATTAATATATCTTATACTTTAAGAAAATTTCAGTGGAGGCAAATTTTTAAAATTTTTAAAATTACATCTAAGTCTCAAAATTTTTTAAAATTTCAGTGGAGACAGTTACGCCCACTACCCCATGCTAAGTCTGCCACTGAATTTGTGGAGAGAGAGGGAGGAAGAAGTGTTATGGTGCGCATAAATATTGGGTAGTTGATGGTGGTGGAGGCGGTCATGGTTCTCGTGCGTATATAAGTTTGTGGAGATAGAGAAAGGGAGGGAGAAATTTGTGGTGGGCATAAATAAGAAAAATTTCATCCACACCCCTTGTAGATAGGTCTAATTTCAATGAAACCCCTTCTCGATTCTTAAATTTCATTGACACCCGCCACCCCTTCACCACCATTCCTTATCCATTCTCACATTTTCTGCCATAGTCGCCCATCCGTAGCGTCATCCAACACCTTCCTCACATCTCACCCTCTCTCTATCCTTCTCCTCTCTCTCTCTCTCTCTAGCAAGACCGTGTTGAGATAGGAGCAAAAAATGTCAAATTGAATTGAGGATTTTATAATGGGTGTTAATGCAAGGGTTATGGTGGTGGTGAACATGTGAAATATGGTAGTTGATGGTGCGTGTGCGTGTGCGTGCACGTTGTGGGAGTGGTTGATGTCAAGTGAGTTTGGGACAGATTAGGCATGGGTGTAGGGCTGAGTGGAGATCTCTTTTTCTCTCTCTCTCTCCAGCAAACCCCTTACAGCCGTGTTGAGATAGGAGCAAAAAAAGGTCAAATTAATTTAGGGATTTTGTAATGGGGGTTGATGCAAGGTTTGTGGTGGTGGTGGGTATGTGAAAATTGGTAGTCGACGGTGTGTGTGCGTGCACGTTGTGAGAATGGTTGATGTCATGTGGTTTTTAGGCATGGGCTATGGGGATGAGTAGAGACTGAAACTCTCTCTCTCTCTCTCGGCAGCGTATAAATTGGTTAGAGTGGTGTGAAAACAACTAGTTAGGTTGTCCCTAATTTGCTTGCTTGTTTGATGATTTTTTTGGATTGAGTGCTTGTTGCTGCATATTGTGGTTGCTATTGGATGTTGTGTATTTGCTTTAGCTGGTCTATGGTGGTGCCGAAATGGTGGTGGTTTTATGGAGACAATGGTGCACTTAAAGAAAAAAGGGGTGGGGTGTTTTCTTCAAATATTTTGGTATGTCCATTTTATGTACGAATTAGTTTGATCTGTCTGTTGATCCTAAATTAAAACTATCTACATGAAAAAAAAATTGAGTAAAAAAATGCATGAACAAATATTAAAAAAAAATTGCATGAAAAAATTAAAAAATATTTGCATAAAAAAATTAACTGACTAAAAATTTAAAAAAAAAATTGCATAAAAAAATATTTACAAATCTGTAAGACAAAAATTTTTTACCAACTTTTATAGTGAACGATCAATGATCAATATGGAGAACAATTTCTAGCCAACCTCACGAGGTGTATATCAATATATAGGGGAAAGGGGTTGAAGTTATTTTAGTACATTTATATAAGGAGGGATAGTTGGACATTTTCAAAAAAATTGAAGACAAATCATTTCTTTATTCATCGTCACTGTTAAACTTTATAGTGTAGGGAGTCTTTGATTTAAAAGTGTAAACCAGAAGGGAGTGCAGTGAAGATTCATAATAGATAAGGGGTGTCTTTGAATTTATGCTTAATTAAAAGGGGTGTTGATGCAATTTTCCAGCGCAAATATTTTGTGTGTGTTTGTGGCTGGCTGACAGTGGTGGAGGCGGCCATGGTTTCTAGTGCATTCAATGGTGGAGTTGATGATGAATTTGGGATGAGGTCAATTAAGCTGATTGGTGAGGTTAATTGATACTTAAATCAGGGATTAATGATGTTAACCAACTTGATAATTGGATGTTAATTAGCTCTATTAATGGGTCAATCAAATTAATTAGTGGGTTAAATTACTTGAATTTATTTAATAAAATGAATGATGGTAATTATGGTGGTTAATTGCTTAATTAATGGGTTGAATTAAAAAAGTTGTTGGACTTGTGAGGAGTGTTACAAAAATTTGAAATTATTATTTGTAGTAG
The DNA here is from genome assembly GCA_963454935.2 of Ilex paraguariensis. NCBI lineage: Eukaryota > Viridiplantae > Streptophyta > Magnoliopsida > Aquifoliales > Aquifoliaceae > Ilex > Ilex paraguariensis. The sequence goes on along the minus strand of CAUOFW020001060.1, from coordinate 70,688 downwards.
TTTATTTTTTTTATTGCGGTGGATTGCTACATGGGTAGTTTTGGGAATACCTTGATAAAAAAATGTTAATGTCATCATTTTTTTAATAGATCTTAACGGCAGGGTTATGTGTTACAAAAAAAACTAATCCTCGAGGGAGTACGGTGTTATTTTTCATATTTAAAGAGATCTGTGTGATTGAGTGACAAATTTCAAATGGATCTTAGTATAATTCACCCAAATTTCAAATGGATCTTAGTGTAATTCACCCAAAATTATTTTGAAATCAACTATAAAATAAATAAATCAAATTTAAATATAATAGTCATAACTCGTGCGTGAAATTACGATGAAACATAAGATTTTAGTTTTCGAAAAATTAATCCTACTATATCAAATTTAAAATTAATTTTTTTGCTTATATCATTTAAAAAAATTTTTTACCTATTATTTTCTCAAAAATAGCGTCAAAATTTTCTCAAAATGCATAACTTCATAATTTTTTTTTTAACATGTGTACACTGTGTGTAAAAAAAAAATTTGGGATGAATTTTATACAATTAGATTAAAATAGATAAAAATCAAATCAATCTTTACTACAATTATACTTTATAACTTGTGTGATTCAGCTGTCATATTAAATAGATTATTTGTAGTATAATTTCTCGCTTTTATTAGGGATATTAGTCTAAAAAATAACATGCAAATAAAACAATAAAATTTGTTTTTGACACAGTAGCCAAAGTATAACGGGACTTGCATGCAACGTGTCTTATACTTCAACATTAATACGAGCAACCTGGTGCCCCGGCTCAGATACGAGGAGGTGTTATTAAATATAATTTTTTTAACCATATTAAAGACAGCCTTGATACATGTAGTTTTGATACGGGTTCCAATATATTTTCTCTTTTAACTTATTTATTGATGGTTTATTTTGCATGTATTTAAATAAGATTCATTGCATACATACATTACAAGAATAAGGGTCTTTTGTGACAAATTTTTTACGGCGGCTCTGTTTACCGTCACAAAATACGTATTTGAGACAATTTTTTTTGACAGTTGTGTTTGCCGTCACAAAAAACATATTTGTGACAGCTATTTTTTCTGTCGTAAATAGTGTCATAAACTCAAAAGGAATTTTTGTATTTGAGACGACAATTTTTTCTGTCTCAAATAATATTTTATACATTCAAAAAAAAAATTTATATTTATGACAGTTACTTTTCCCGTCATATATAATATTTTATAAAACATTAAAATGTTGTTTTAAATTAAAAAATATTTTATAGTTTAAAGAATAAAAACTCAAAAAAAAAAATTATATTGGCCACAACTATTTTTCATGTTATAAGTAATATTTTATAAAATTACGTAATTTAATATCAAGAGATAATTTCTAGTTTAAAGAAAAAAAAATTAATTTTTATAAAGTCAAATTTTTATATCAAAACTATGAGTGCCAAAATATGACACGACCCGTTAACACGACATAAAATTAGTGGGTTTGAATCTTCCTTAAGCCACCTATTTAATAAACGAGTAAACCCGTCACGATACAATTATAAACGAATCAGGTATTGGTGAAGCCAATTAGAAGAAATGTATACGATATGACTCGTTTATATACCATTTATATAATTGGACAAGCCGTTCAGATAGATATTGCTTGACCCTTTGTTGATATATATTCTAACTTCTTTTAGTTTTTTATTGTATATATGTATATAAGTATTATTTCAGTATTATAACAATAAGTTTATATTTTTTTCAGATGTCGTTAAGAGAGTAGATGGTTCGGGAAGGATATTCAACTTTTTACATTAATTTTTTGTATTCATAGATTGTTATGTTTTGTAAAAGTGCATATTTTACATTTTGTTTAACTCGTGGGATTGTTTTTTTTGAATATAAAAATATTGCTATGTTTTTTAAAATATTGATTATATTTACTTTTGTGTTTATCTATATTTTAAATTGGATAGTTGTATGGGTACAAATGAGTCTTTGGTCTCATAGTACTCCTTATATTGTCAAAATTTTTGTCTTTTTGAGATCAAGGGTTCAAGTTCACTTCCCTTCCCCACCAAAAATAAATAAAATTGTATGGAGTGTATATATGCACAAGGTATATAATATTGGTTACGAACGGTCTATAATAATAATTTTTTTTTTTTGGTGGAGGCATCGTTGCTATCATAATATATATCTTCTATTTTTTACGACAGTCAAATATGGTATTTGAGATAACACTTTTGCCGATGTAATAAAAACATAAGTATAAGATTTTTGTGACAACTAATTTATGACAGAATCTTGCCGTCGTAAATACTATTTGACACAGACCGTTGCTACCGTAAAAATCTTTTGAGACCACACTTTTTATGACCAGGAAAAGCCGCCACGAAAATTATTTGTAACAGCAAATAGACTTTTTATGACAGCACTTTACCGCTATAGAAACCCTTTTTTCTTGTAATGATATAACGATTGAAAAAAATAATAATAATGTTATTTATACCTAATTTATGGACATAATTCATCACAATTATTGAATTAATTATGAGTCATAACATATAGAGATTAGAGATAACAAATGAGTCGGTTGGATTGGATATGGGGTTAGATGCAAAGCAAATCCAATTTATTTTTAAACCGTTTAATAAACAAGTTATAATGAGTTGAATTGAAGGGATTGACCCCCATTATTACACGGATTATGGTATTAAATGAGCCCACGTGAGGTTGACAAGACAAGTCACGAGATGAAGAATCTTTGATTAAGTCTTTTAACCAAACCAAGCTAACAAGAGGTTCGATAAACAAATAAGAAGTTTGGTTCTCTTTATGACCAAGCTCATCAATTTGTACAGAAAGAGCTCGGCTTGTATCAAGTCGAATTTATTAAAGTGTTCGAAAAGGCGATTGAAGAGAATGGTTTGTGCCAAACCAAGTCCTTAAAACTGTTCGACAAATATCAAATCTGTTCAGCGTGCGATATGTCCGAACTGTTCAAAACGATAGGCAGAAAGATAAATATTTGCCTATAACTTAGGCCATTGAATAAACGAATCAACGAAATTATAAATATCATGAGGATTTATTGGAGAAATATCAGCAACTTTCTAAACTGAATCACTGAATTGAAGAAAGGTGTGCCACCTTGAATCAAAAATCACGGAAACCCTAAGGGGTTGACCCTCTATAAAAAAATAGAAGAATCCAAAGTGAAAGATACGATGAATTCTCCTAGTCTTCTAGTAATTACCTCAGTTCTATTACTGACTTAAGCATCATAGTACATTCGATCGAAACACCTCAATCTTGAGCAGTTTGTTTGTTTTGTAAGAAGCAAAGACTGAGAGATCAAATTCAAAAATATTCATTACCAGAAATATCAAATTCAAATATTTAGTGAGAGGTATCGTTAATTTTTACCTCTTACATGAATTAAACCTATTAATGTGTAAAATAATTAAAACTATTAATATGAACATATATTAATATATTAAAAATATACACACTAATACATCAAAACACATACTGATACACTAAAAATAAACACACATATACTAAAACACAAAAAATACAAACACATTTATTTTATTGCTTTTGTCATGGGTCAAACCATCGGTTATGGTTGGGGCAGGTGTATTGATGTGTGTGCGCCTTTTGGTATACTAGTGCGTGTATTTTTTAATATATTAGTATATTTATTTAGTTTTATTATTTGTGTTATTTAATAAAAATATAAATATTAAACCCAATGAATACCAATTTATAATTCATCTTTACCTGCTTTCTCAATCTATTTAAAATTCGTATTAATTAATATAGATATCAAAACTATTTATTTATGGATGAGTTAGTCGGGTTAATGGGTAATGAATTAAGATTATTATGTTTAATTGAGATCTACAATTAATTTAATAATTATAAATGATTAGGTCAACAAATTAAAAAGTGTGACTAACATTGCCCATTAGTTGGGATATGGATTTGAGCTTCACAAGCACCCAAATGATTGGTGAGTACAGGGGCGCAGGCAGGGTGGGGACAATTGCCCCCACTGTAATTCTAAAAATTTGTAAGATTAATTTAAAATTATAATAAAAATTAATTTTTTTTAATAACTTGCCCCCACTCATTTTTTTTTAATGCACTAATAATTTAGACTCAAGATTCGCTCATAGAGTCTTAATTTCACAATTTTTCATTTAATCTCTACTTATCTTTATTCTTTCTACAGTGATTCACTTAAGTTACCAAATCAATATTTCTCTAAATTCGATTACTAAGACATACATATATATTTTTGACCAATTATCTAAGTTCAAATATACTACATCATTTTCTAAGATTTTAGATTTGGGCACATAAAAAATTTTGATTTGATTATGATTCAATTCAATTCACTTCAATCAAATATATTATATCAATTTCTAAGATTTTAGATTTGGGCGCATAAAAGAATTTGATTTAATTATGATTCGATTCAATTTGATATGCATACACAAATATGTATATGTAAACATTTGATAAAATTAAACAATTAAATTGAATTAAAATTACAATGAAACGCGCGCGCGCGCACACATACACACACACACACATATATATATATATATATATATATATAAGATTGGATTTTTGATAAAATTCACAATATTTAATATATTCGAATATGAATTAAAAAAATTGAAATCAGTTGAATAATTAGATTAGATTCAAAATAGGATTTTCAAGACAAATTGTTATTCGGATGAGTCAAAATCTTATCATTGACAAGTACACTCACAAAATGATATGTCAAAATAACATTCTCTATAAAAACTGTCTTTATTCTAATGCTTTAAAAAAAATTATATTAATTTTTCATAGTCAACTATCATTTTTTCATGTGTATTTATATGTGAAATTTTTGAAAGTAAAAAAAATAATATGAAGAATTATTTTATAAAAGGTGTTAGATTAGAATTTTTTTTTATAGAGAATGAAATTTTGAGGTAATAAATATTTCCACTAGATACAACGAACTTTAATAATTGTTGAATAATCATTCTCTTTTAATTTGATCGTTGCCTCTGATTCTCTTTAACTTGATGGTTGTCCCCACTGAAAAGAAATTATGGCTCTGCCCCCGGGTGAGTAGGTAAGAATTCAAATTTTATCGCTCTATATTTAATAAAATTCGAATCTTCATAACTACAACAACCCGGTGGAATTTACTCTCGATACTCTTGAGCACCCTGCATATCTATTTTGAGCATATGAGTATTGTCGTGGAGGTGGTGGTTCACTCTAAATTGGGAGATTTTTATAAAGAGTAATGCTACAAAATTAAAACTATACAAAAAAAAGTTACAAATGCATATCATCATTTGAAAGAATAGATTCTAACAATTTTGTCTCCAGGACTTATTCATCCAATGAATAATATATATTTGATTATAATTTTTAGGTTTAATTTGAATTGCGTAACATTTTTCTTTTAAAAGTTGTTGCTTTGTAAAGTTTCCTCTCATTAATTTCCAATAATCAATGCATATTATTGCTACTTCTGAGTCAATGAATAATCTCTGAAGCTCCGTATCAAAGCTGCTCATATGAAGGCCGACTTTACTTATACTCTATAAAGCATGCATATGGAATATGAGTACGATACGATACGAATATAGCGACACGATAAAATCTTAAAAAAAAAGATACGGGTATGGTCAAGATACGGTTATAGTAAAAATATATTTAATATTTTTATTATTTTCAATCAGCATAATATTTATATATATTGGTAATTTTTTAACACATAAAGAAAAATTAGTAATTCTTTTTAATTTGAAGAAAATATATATTGTATCACTATGATATATTCACAAAGTAAAGTGATTAATTAAAGGAATCAAAACTAATATTTATCAAATTGGTTTATTTAGAAGTAATTTTGCTAAGGTTATAATGTAATAAATTTATTTTATGCTCTGTTGACATGTAATTATAGATAATAATAATTAAAAAATATTCATGTGCCTTTGAATTAGTATGAATTTTTGTAAATATATTATATGGTATGTGAATTCGAAAGAAAATGTTAAAAATTCAATTCAAAAATTATATATATTACTTGAACACAAAAGTATTCGTGAAATATTCTAATATTTAATTATTATCGAATACATAAGGGACGTATCTGATACATATTATTAAATATCTGACGAGTATTATATTCGATACCAATGCACAAACCTCAACGAAACATCCCGCGGTTCGTAACTTATTCTTCATTGGGGCGTGAGAATGCTTGTATCAAGGCTGAAGAAAAGGACCTGCACATGTTTCTAGGAAACTTTCACGTATGATCGTGTTTGCAGGCTTGCAGCTAATTGTGGGGCTAAAAAAATAGGACCATTCACACATCTCTAGGAAAATGTTGCATCCAACAGTCCAGGATTTTCTGTTTGTAAATTAAATGTCACTTAAAAGTATATAAAAATAATGTCTTCCATCTGCTCGACGACATGAGTGAGAGACGCAATAACTCCATTGTTTCATAGACCTTCATTTCCACTGCTGCACCTCAACAGAGGTATGTATGAAACAATAATGATGTCTTCTTTGGGCACGGTGACAGTTTCAGTTTTTTCAAACCATTTCAATGTTTGTCTGGTATTTTGCATTCCACTTTGACTCCGCTACTTTGCAGGCACATCCTTTCTCACAGTCCCTGTCTTCTCTCCTTTCGCAGAAAGTTTCCCCATTAAACTTAACGTATGTCTTTCTGTTGCATAAATAATTGCTCTTGTTGATTAATCTAATTGCTCTACCTTATCGTGCTTGCCCGTTTATGAGTATATGATTTCCAATACATTTCCCTCCATCACATGTCACTCAATATGCATGTGAAATCATGTGTAGACCATTATATATATATGTGCAAATACTCGAAGGTAATTGTTTTACAAAAAACAACTCTCTCTGTCTCTCTCTCAGGCAGAAACTAACTACCAAAACCTCACAATAGTCATGCAAATTTTCTCAATCTATGTTTGAAGTTATTTGTTGTTAAAAAAATTAACTCTGGAGAAAATCTGGTGCTCAATATTTTTTTAGCATAATTACAATAGTTGTTTTTTTGGTCAGTTGTACTTTACTTGAATTGAAGTACAGATGTGCCCTTTTGCAAGAGAAAGGCCTTCTCCTGAAAACCGAAGTATTTTTTGATTCTACAAAACATTGCTGTTCGTAATATTGCTTCATTCCATACCCCTTTTTTGCTAATGGTGCTGGAGAAGGCACAATGGGTATAGGAAAGTGCATGAATGTTGTATGATCGAACTCGAACTAGCTGAAGTCGTACGAAACCTTTAAAGTTCTCCATTTTTTATCCGCCGTGGCTTTGTAATTTCATTGCCAAATCATCTCTTCATTGAGCATCTTTTGCTACTGGCTTTCCTGGGGCTTGAACTCTTATCAGTTCTTAAAAAGCAACTTTACACTACAAAGTTGCACTGTTGCATTATTACTGGGAGCTGGCTCATTGTCTGTTTTTGCATTCAGAATTTAAACATAAATGACCTAATTTCTGCTTGAAACATTGTGATTGGCCTTTTGGCATTCAGTGTGGTCGAGTAATTTCTTGGAAAGCCCTGCAAGCTGATGGAAGTCCGCGTGCCCCTCGTTTCAAGTGATGGGCCAAGGCACCATACTTTAACCCCACTCAGAGCGTTGAGGGGTGTGATTTGTATGCTTGTGTTACTCTTAACAGCATTTATAACGTTAGTGTACATTGTCTTTTTGACGGCGGTTATCCTTAGAATTTTCAGCTTACATTACAGCAGGAAAACAACATCCTTTTTCTTTGGCAGTTGGCTAGCTTTGTTGCCTTTTCTGCTTGAAAAAATAAACAAGACCAAAGTGGTCTTCTCTGGAGATTGTGTTCCTGTAAAGGAAAGAGTGTTGGTTATTGCGAATCATAGAGTAAAGGTTGATTGGATCTACTTGTGGGATTTTGCATTGCGTAAGGGATACCTTGGTTACATGAAGTATATTGTTAAGAGCATTGCCATGAAACTGCCTGTAATTGGTTGGGGATTTCATGTTTTGGAGTTCATTGCAGTGGGGGGGAATTGGGAATTTGATGAACCAACCATATGCAAAATGCTTTCAACATTTAGGGATCCTCAAGATCCCCTTTGGCTTGCTGTTTTCCCAGAAGGCACAGATTTCAGGTAATATCCGATTACCTTCTCCAAATTCGATTAAATCATCTCTCTGTGCTTCTCTTTATCTTTCATGCAAACCTGTGTTTAAGGATGAAAATTTTGTTTCATTTCCACTGAAACTACGGAAACATTTCATTGAAACATTGAAATTCTTCTGTTTGAGGATGTTTCGGTCAATGTTTTACATTGTTTTGGAGATAAAATTCCAAGCTATTTGAAACTATGCACTGTGACAAAATTTGATCATGGCACATGTTAATATATTTTGCTAGGAGTTTGTTCTTATGAGGATTTGGGTTGTTTGATTTCATAATGGTACATAAACTATAAGGTAATTAAAGGGATTTAGATTCTGAATTTTATGAGCGTGTAGTGCTGCTTACAAATCTTCATTAAAAAATCAGCTTTGTGTGTGCTTCAATAGAACCATGCAATTGGCAATTATGTAATGAGTGGTTCCTGATTACGTGTTCCATTTGTGTGACCTATTAAGTTTCTTCCATTTTTCTAATGAAGTGAACCGAAATGTATTGAAAGTCAAAACTATGCTGCTCAAAATGGACTGCCCATCCTGAGTAATGTCCTGCTTCCAAGAACAAAAGGTTTTTGTGCCTGCTTGGAGGAATTGAGAGGCTCATTGGATGCAGGTTGGTTTCACTCCATTTTTTGCTGTTTAAACCATTTACCATTTACTTTGGCATTTCCTTGTTTTGGTGCTTTTTATCTCATATACAATTAAGATTTAAATTATTTGATGTGATGGAATATATCTGATTACATTGATCAAGATTTTTGAATTTCGAGCATGGCTTGAGGAACGAAACGCAGATGTAGCACATGCACACCACTAATTGTGACTGTTTTTTTGAAACTTTCAATTTGCGTGTTTTTTTTAACTTTCTAGAAGATGTAAATTAAATCTGCTTTCTAAATTGGTTAGTGTATAATTAATAGGGTTGTATTGATTCTACCACTGATAATTAACCATTGTCATGTTGTTGGAGGTATTGGCTGACCTGGATGTTAACAGGTGGACAAGGGGATTTCCGCCCATGTTGCACTTCCTTTTTTGACACTTAGGCAGCCACTATGACTAACTTTTGATCAAGCATACTAAGGGGTTGTTTGGTAACTATCTTTGTCTTATGTTTTGTGTTTTTATTTTCAATTTTTGTCAAAAATAAAAACAAAAATAGGTTTGGGTACTGTTTTGTTTTTGTTTTTGTTGTTTTGGAAAAAATGAGAACAAAGACAAAAAAAAGATGTTCTAAAAAACACCAAAAACAAAGACAACACGAGCAAAAGGTTAAGGAATTAGCGAGATCCAAACTTCGACTCCTCTTAATAGGAAAACAAGACTTTTTTTGTTGAAGTATAAATCTATTTCATCCCTCTCTCCACCTCATCACTTCTCTCTCCGTCTCTCCCTCTTCTCTCCTTTCTCTATATTAGACGACCAGAAGAAACCCATCGCTGCCTCTCTCCTCCCCATCATTGTCTCTCTCTCTCTCTCCTCTCTTCCTCTTCTTTGTAAAACCCAGAAGTTGTGCATATATATGCACAGATCTGTGTATATATACACAGATTATAACTTGCAAGAGATTGACTTATTATAATATATTTCTCGATCGACTACAGTTAACAACTCTCTTTGTCTAATCCTCCCATTTATCAACTTCTAAGTTATGAGCACCAACAAAGTATACACTGCTCTTTAGATTCCATGGGTTCGCCTTTAAGGATTGCAATCTTAAAGGAACTACGGGTTCTTGTTCAGTTCCTGGATACACTGATTAGACTTGCAGATACTAGAGGGTTTCTGTTCGATCTCTGAATATGGGGAAATCAGTGTCATACCCATTGGTTCTCAAAAGGATTTCCGATATTCAATCTTGTGTAGATTTATATGCTTTTCTTTTTTTATCTGTGTATATTTACACAGATTTGTGCATAAATATGCATAGATTTGTGCGTATGTGTGTTGTGTTGATTTGAGATTTAATTGTCAAATAGATTCCAAACATATTTAGGATAAAATTTGAAATAGTTACCAAACATATTTTTTGTTTTTATTCTCATAATTTGATAGACAAAAACGATTCCAAAACATATTTTCTGTTTTAGTGTTTATCACAAAACAAAGACAAAAATATCTCTGTTTTTAATTTTTTTCAAAACACGAAAACAAAAACGTTACCAAACAATCCATAAATTTTTTAGCTCTTTATTCCCTGAAAATAAAGATTTACCTTATGAATTTAGTGTTGGTCATCACTATAGGGAACAAAACTTTAAATTTTCAAGTATGAGTTGACTGTTCTGTTCTTTTAATTCTCTCTGTTGGTCACCTCATTATGAAAAACTAATGAGTTCACTTGACTTATGCCTTAATCACTATTATTTCAAAGAATTGAGAAAAAAGGGATACATAAACAAAATAGGAAGAGAAGGGCAATTTGCATGTTGGTTCCGTTGTGTGCGTCATCTAAAACAAAAACTATTGTAAGCCCCACAATGGTGCGGCACGAATGTTTTGGTTGCTTGATAAGTTCCTATGCACTCCCCTCCAAAGATTAGTCCCTTTTGGAGGTAGTGCATGGATTTGGGCTTATTGGGTTTTCTTGTCTTCTATCATTTTGCAATAATGTTGGTGGCCCTTCACAAAAATAGTCTGTGTGTGTAGATTAAGACTGCATATATATAAACTTTCCTGAACTTTGCAGTGACCAGACTCCCGTGCATTGGACTGTTCCATATGCTATTCGACTGCGAGAAAACTAGCCATAATGATTTCATATTGAAGCTATGGTTTCAAATTTGCATCTATTGATCCTTGTGCTGAAGAAGTTATTCCGCATCTTTTTGACAATCTGCTTCCTGCAGTTTATGACCTAACTATTGGGTACAAGCATCGGTGTCCATCTTTCTTGGACAATGTCTTCGGGGTGGATCCATCTGAAGTTCACATTCATGTTCGGCGTATTCCTCTTACTGACATCCCAGCATCCGAAGACCAGGCTGTTTCTTGGTTGATAGATACGTTTTGTCTCAAGGATCTGTTGCTCTCAGATTTTTATTCACAAGGTCATTTCCCTCGTGAAGGAATAGAAGGAGACCTGTCTACGGTGAAGTGTTTGGTAAACTTTATTTTCATAATCATCTTGACCAGCATATGTACTTTGTTCACTTATTTTTCATCCCTCTGGTTCAAACTGTATATTTCCTTGGTATGTGCATATCTTGTATGTGCTACTTACCTTGATTTTCGACCATTGCCCATTATGGCCTTGTGAAAGCTGCATATCTTATTGCAATCTATTCCTTTCGTGAATGAAGATAACCCTATCAAAATATCAATGGGTTTGATTATTATTTATTGGTGTAATTCTTTGCCTTGCCAATGGTGTAATCCACAGAAGGCTTGTTATACAATAGAGCAAAGAATATCATAAACTACTGCATTATAGGAGCCATTCAAGAACTCTCTCTCTCTCTCTCTCTCTCTCTAATCTGTAACTTGCAGCTCTTCAAAAGACCGTTTCATGGAGGCAGCAGACGTAATAGTTGCAGAAGCAGCTGCAACAATTTTATCATCATCATGAAGGAAGTCACCCACAATCTCCAAGCATTCTTTCACCACCAATTCTTCCCAAGCCTTATCAACATCTTGGCCACATTTCTCGAAAACACGGGTTGCATCAATACGGTGAATCGCCCACCTGAGCTCGTTTCTCAGTCGCTTAATCTTCTCTCGCTGACGAGAAGCTAAGTGACAGGTATTGGCCTTAATCTCTTCAATGGCGGCTCCAAGCAGCATGTCTTTGTTTTTCTCATCCAATATTTTTATGTCGGCACGCAAGTACTTGTCCATTTCCGGCACCCCGATAGCCCGGCGGATGCCTCTGGCGTAGTCTGCCTCCGTTGCAAATATCCCTCGTACCTCGTCAACTAGTCCTGCATGAATCAATCGTGTGATGACAAATTCAAACTCTTTTATGTTTAGTAGTTTCAGTAAGAGGGATAAAATTTGAATTGAACTCGATACAAAAATTTGTAATCTAGAAATGATTAATTTACAACAGAAATTCAAAATTAATCAGACTTCTCAAGATGAATAATAAATAGAATATGTTAGAGCCAAAAGACGAACAATCTAATTTTAAAATGTTAAATTTGTTTAAATGTTGTTATGGGGAAAAAAGAGATGAATTTTTTTTTTGGCTTGTGAGAGAAAATTACAAAATTTTATATTCATAATTCAGTCGTTATACTTTTTGACCTAAATATAACATGATTAAATATAAAAGTTGAATTAAGATTGATTAGCACTCTACACACACACACATTGCAGCCTATAAAGTGGGAGGTTTGTAATAAAACTAAGAGTAATTCGTGCTTAAAGGCACAATATGATGAAAGTGAGAAGTAATGAATTTAGCGTGAAAGGGAGGGAAAAATTCAATGTGAATGGTTTTGAGAAGGATGTTAGTGATCGTTGGATAAGTCTATTTGACACTATCGAATATGCTTATTAAAATTTACCCTATTTTATATTATAGATTTGTAAAATATTTTTTTAGGGAAAATTTCAATAAAGAATGTTAAACTTAAACTTGTGCTTTAAATTGAAGTGCTCTTGAGTTTAAAACCCGTTTTTATAAAAATCAAAGTAGATTGAATTAAAAAAATCTGTTTAAATAAACTTAACTTATCGTTTGTGATCATTCTATAAAAAATTTAACGGTCTGCTTGCATAAGGATCAAAATGACAAGAATTAAATATTTTAGGGATCGAATTGATAAAATTGATACAATGATGACTAATTGACAAAAAAAAAAATTACTTTAGGAATCAAAAATATTATTAACCTTTTAAAAACCATTACGAAACTGAGCCTAAGTTCATGGATGTTCGGAAATTGATTCTTAGGTAACATAAACGGTGAAGGGAACAAAGGACAGACCTGCATCGACCATCTGATCAACCCTTTCAGACACAGAAGAGTGTAAAACTGGTGAGGAAACGTCAAGCCATATGAAGCAACAATCATAGTTAGCCCTAAACTTGAACAAGAAGTGGTCCTCCACCAGTGCTTCAATGAACGAATTTGATCCACCAACAATGATTGGAACTCGACCCGACCTCACAATCCATTCCATGGCCAAAAGTGCCTGATAACAGAAGTCACCAGCAGTAAAATCAGAGTCAGGCTCGACCTCTCCCAACAAATGGTGTGTCACACCCTTTCGCTCCGCCTCAGAGACCTTGTTGGTCACAATGTCTAGCCCCTTGTACACTTGTATCTTGTCCGAGTTGATAATCTCTGCCGGAAATTGCGTGGCGATGTCGATGGAGAGTCGTGATTTTCCGGTTCCGGTGGCTCCCATGACGAAGATAACCTTCTTCTTCTGGAAGTGAGCTCTGAAGGAGTTCATGAGTATTGATGCTGAACGTAAAAACCTACAAAAATAATGTAAAGATAAAATGCAATATAAATTCTATCGAAGTACCCTTCCTTTATATATAAACTTGGTCTTAGCGCATTTAGTGATTGAACTGAAAAAAAATAAAAATTACTTCTATTTTGATCATCTCAATATTGGAATTCTAGGCTAAATTAATACTTCAACTAATTATTTAAAAAATTCTCAATGGTGAAGAAATTTCTCAATAAAACAAAGTTTTTCTCTCTCTAAATGAGATGCACTTGCTTTGTATCTCTGACACACGATTATGCATTTTTTGTTGAGGTGGGTCTTAGGAATTTATTTTCTGCAAGGAAAAAAAAAATGAAATAGATTTGACTCCGCACAACCTAATAAGAAAATTGAAATCCGTTGTCTGATTTTCTCTTAATATAGAAAAAAAAGTCATGGACATTCAATTCCATTGACACTGGAGTTCTTTTGGGACCCACATATCATGGAGCTACATATAAAAACAAAGAACACTGAAAAAGTATGAACCCTCCGTGGCGTTTATAGAACATGGCTTTTTTTTTTTTTTGGTTTTATGATTGGTTCTTTTCACTGATTCTGCAAATTCTGATATGTCAACAGTCACAAAAAACAATGTTGATCACAAAAATGCTATATAACATAAATGAAATCTAAAAAATTACAATTTAAATGCTTATCGTCCCTTAAATGAGTGGATCTAATCAATTTTTTTCAGTAAGATTCGCTCATTTAACACTCATCAAAAAATAAAATGTATTTTAAATTTTATTTAAATCATGTAGTATTGCCAATTTGTTCGGTACCAAGTAAAAGAAACATAATTGAATTTGTTTGCTTCTTATAATATTCTTTAGAAGCAACCAAAAGAAGAAAAAAACAAACAAAACCCATCTCTATTTGAAGGAAACAACCAGAGGAAGAAAGATTGGAAGCATACATCGGGAACAAACCTGTTACTGTGAAGAGAGAGAGGTTTTTTCTTTGGGGCCCAGGGGGGTGGGGTTGTTTAATTTTTATTTTTTTTAAAGAAAAAATTGATGAACATGAAGGATAGAGGTCAAGGTTATATAAATATATACTCTCCAGCCATGTACGGATAAATTTGACAACACAGACAATTAATGTTGAAACTTGAAAGGAAAGGATTGGAATGGAGTCCACTGAGAGATAAGGCTATTTAAAACTTACTTATTTTACATTTTTTGTTTATGAGTCTGGGGATTAATTTACTTTCCAAATAAAGTGGAACCTTGGACCAAAAAGGAAGGATATCTCATTTCATTGTCGCCGCGTTTACGTTGTGGCTTTTGTCTTATTTATGGCTTTTGTCCTCGTGTAATAAATACTATTCTAGTAAGCTTTATCCTATTTGTGTAGTTACCAAAGGAAAATAAAAATTCCTAAAAAAATTTTAATACTGTATTTTTTATTTTTCACGGACCGTAACATGAGATTTATAAAATTTTATTTTAATTAATTTTAAGATTAACAATCACCAATAATTTAATATAAGATCTATAAAGATGGTATAATAGTGTTATACGGTACAAGAGTGTGAGTATATGTTGATTATTATGATTCCAAAAAAAATATATAAAGAAAACAAGGTGTTACGAAGAAAGGAATAAATATATGGTGAAAACAATAAGTTTTCTATCTGAAATATTCATGGTACAATAATGTTATTTGAATCTAATTTGTTAATATAATAATTCATAATTATTGAGTTAACAGTGGATCACGTATCCATTTCAAAGTGCTCATTAATGTTTCTTTAGACTATACATTTTAAGGTTGAGAGCTCTCTTTTTTTTTTAATATATATTACCATTGTTAATGGGTTAAACGGATTGAAACGAATCTATTGGTTAAACATGAAATCTGTTCGTTTATTTTACGGGCATGTTGAATTAACCCATTAACCACCCAAACTTGATAAATTCGTGTTGAATATGTATCGATTTTACAAGTCGTGTCTAAGATTATCAAGCGTAACTACAAGTCAATCAAGGTTAAACTTTTGCTAAAACACTTGGAATCCATCTAGGGGTGTCAATCGTGTCGGGTTAAACGGGTGACAAGTAAAAAACGTATAAACTCATATACAACACATTTAATAAACGGGTAAAAAATTTCAACACGAATACGACTCGTTTAACCCGTTTAATTTTAAAAAAATTATATCAACAAATTTTAATACTCTATTTTTTTATTACTAATTGCACTTACCTCAAAAAAGAGAAATTTTAAATCAAATCTCATAAAAATAAGACCATCTCCCCTCATTTTTCAATGTGGGACAAAAATAAAAGACATTTGTTTGTCTTTTGCCTTTGAAGTGCTATCCAACTCTTTTCCTTTGTCTTTGAACTACTACTTTACTTTTTTTTTTTTTATTGATTTATTTACTTCTTTTTTTCTTGCTAATTTTTTATTAAATTATTATATTAATTTTATTTAAACGGATAAACGTGTGATAAACGATTTAACAAGTCTCACCCGAACACGACCCGTTTATTAGACGTGTTTGACGCGTCAACCCGTTTATCACCCAAACTCGTTAAGATCTCACCCAAACCCATTTAATTCGTGTTGATTCGTGTCGGTTAATCGTGTCGTGTCGAATTTTAACAACCCTAGATCCATCCTTACCCATTTTAGGATTTGTTTATCATAGTAGCGATTAGAAACTTATTTATCACAGACAAAACATTTGTCGCAAATGCGCCAGAAAGTAATTTTTGATACCATACCCCTATCCTGCTGAGAATGGACAACAAAAACACAATGAAACACAGGACAATATTTCAATTGGATCAATATAAGGTCACAAGATGGAAATGCAACATCAATTCTCACAAAAGTTGGAGGATACAAAAAGATACATTCAAGTCACATGCAAATCAATGTCCAAAGGATAAATTGGAGATCAAGAAACATGAACTGGCTAGATAGTTATATCGAGGACAATGAAGCAATTCACCTGGGATCTGCTTCTGCTTCTGCTTCGAAAACATGACTTCACACCTTGAAATAACTACCAGATACAATCTTACACAGACAACAAGCACCACTCCACACGCGCGGGAAAGGAAAAGCCCGAAAATAGTATACAGCTTTCTGCATTTTCATTCCAACCATGGATTATCAAGGAATCTCATGGATGACAAAAATAGGACCTGCTGTGCGAATGATGTTGGAATCCAGAACAATGAAGATATTGATAGTGAGAATGTAGGAACAATGAAGATACTGGACCTACCCTTTCTTCAAAGAGTCATTTCTAGATTTTTCCAATTCCCATGGTGGTAAGCAGTCGTCATAATGAGACTGTAGGAACAATGAAGATATTGATACTTCACTCTCCTTCTGATGCATTGAAATTGATGAAAAGCAACTGAAGGAGCTTCTTAGACCCTTCTTTTCACTATCATTGCCTTGGAAATCTGAGTCACGCCGTACTGCAGAAACTTTGAGGGTCTCTGGAAGGATGCAGTTGCACAGGGAACCTACAAGGAACATGGAAAAGAGAAAAAAAAATACGTAAGGAGGAAAAGAAAAAGGCCACCACAATACTATATACATATATATGTGTATATATGTATGTCTATGTTTTTTTGGGGCGGGAACGCTTGAAAAAATGGTCGAGGCATTCGGATATTCTCAATTCTTAACAAACATCAGCTTCTTCCAAAAGCAGCTGCTGCTGGCTTCTTTCAAGGTTTCTAGGACTTTAAGAATCAAACTAAATAGGATTCAACATTTTAATAATTGTTTAGTAAAAAATTGAGAAAATACTTAAATAAATAGTCCACATAAAACAATGAGAATAAGAATATGAGAACCCTCCCACCCCCTCAACCCTTCCTTCACTCCAACCCAAAAAATGGGGGAAAGAAATCGAAGAAAATTTTGAGATGGTGCAATAGGCGAGTGTTTTATGCATATACCCAGGTGGGAAGTGTGAGTGGAGTCGAATCTAGACGTAAATAGTGGAATGGGATGAGGGAAACACTATATCAAGTACCTATCCTTGCTAGCCGATTTACCCACTTTGGGATCCGGTTCCCAGTCAGTTTGTAACATATGTCTTCACAGAAATGGTTGCAGTTCTTCACAACCAAGTGATATGTATCGCCATTGTAGCTTGCAGATTGGCACTCTATGAATTCTCTAACCTGGATTGGATCCAAGTCTGTCGTCCCGATGAAGATTGACTTTCTGAACTTGAAGCCAGGAGATTGTCGGGGTTCAATCTCAAAGACACCACTTGTTGGATATTCATGAGCTCCAAATGCATATTCTACGCCATACACTGCAAATGCATACAAAGACAATCGGGAAGGTTTTTCTTTCATCTCATGCATGCTAACAAAGAAAGCAATCTTCAACTAATTTTTCAGTATAATTATGAACAGACAGATTGAAGCTCACATGCATATTGCAAGCATGCTTACATCTTCAGTTAATTTCTAAAATTTATAAAGTAGGTTATGAAAACTGAAAAATGAGGAAGAATGACGATTTAACAATGTAGTTTATTTTATAGCAAATGAATACAGAAAAATCCTCTTGAAGCTCAACTATTGTTGCATCAACAAAGCATTTATGGAAGGGATCTGTTACAAGCATATACTCTGGTTGGTGCAAATTATCTCCTAAATCACAGGAAATCGTTTAGAAACAGGTTTTCAAAATAGAACCGCCAATTTCTACATGCTTAAAAGTGCTTGGGGACCTGGACACACAATGTAAAAGGTCAAGGAGGTCAAAAGTTCCAAACTGAA
This sequence comes from Ilex paraguariensis, assembly GCA_963454935.2. NCBI lineage: Eukaryota > Viridiplantae > Streptophyta > Magnoliopsida > Aquifoliales > Aquifoliaceae > Ilex > Ilex paraguariensis. Next base: position 52,240 of record CAUOFW020001060.1, on the reverse strand, counting down.
GTTATTGAGAGGTGTCTTAAAAGGCACTGCCTGTTGAAAAAAGACATCAAATTCCAGCAAACTCGGTTCAAAATAGGATTTTCCTAAGTCAGTAACACCATACCACTATTTAGCAATTCCAAGGTGGGAAAAAAAACCCAAGTAGTATCAAAATTGAGAGACGAAAAGAAAGGAAGATCTAAAACTACAGTTTCTTTTGTATGGTAAAAACAAGGACTTCACCATCCATGAATCAGTTTTGATGAAGGCAAGGTAATTGTCACGGAATCAAGGTGAAGTGGAGAAAGAATATAAGAGGAATGGATAAGATCAACCAGTCTTAACCCAGTTAGAAAAGTGAAACAAAACAAGTGACTAGAAATGAACTCATAATTAAGCAATATAACAGTCAATAGGCAGCAGATAAACAATCCATCCCAGAAGAGATATTTGCTCTCTTCAGCATCTGTTTTTCCTCTTTCTTGTATTTTCCCCCTTTAGTTACATTCTCTGAGCTTATATGATACATAGACATGAGATAACAAACCCAGTGTTTAATTAAGATTTCGAATAGCGGTCCCAAATTCAAGTCAATCAATAGCCACCCAACAGTGGTATAGCCAACAACCCCACCCCATAGACATATGTTAATTACTATTGGCATTGTTCTCCATGGGTTACCAAGTTTCTGACAACATTTGCACAGACTTCCGCAAAAGAAAAAAGGAACATTTTTTGGAAGAAACCAAGGTTTATATTCACGTACTTAATCTTGTCCATTTTCTGAATGTTGCTCTCTGTCAATACATGTGCAAAATCAACAATTACAATCTCAATGATTCTGAACAACACTAGCAGTCTATTCCAAGCAACACTCAAGTCTGCAGGTTCATATGAAAAAAAATGCAAAAACTTCAGAGGGTAATCTAACCTTCCACCCCAGTGTGAAATACACCAAGACCAGCCCAATAGAAATAGCCATTCACGGGTGTCAAGTCATACACATTCAGATAAACAGGTGTGTTGCCTGGACTATAGCCTGCTGACTTCACTTTTGGGAACATGCAAAAATTGATGGCTGATTTGTCTCGCAAATTAACAGGCATGATTGAATGCAATCGGTTCTTCGGTTCTGATTTCATGTTTATGGGTGAAACTAGGAATTCGTCAACACCTAGTTCCAACCTGCAATAGGGAAACATAAACATCAACTGCATCATATAAAGGAACCAGGGTGAGATAACAAACTATATTATTAACTGCCAAAAATCAGAGTTGGAAGTAAATTATGTTGAGTGAAAAAAATAGGTGAACTGTCTGTCATACATACTTTTTATTGAGAACCTAAAACTTCATTCGTTGACATCCAAGTGTGCCACCATGAAACCCAGTGGCTTTGAAAACAAAGCAAAAGTTTTCCAACCAGCAAATGCTTAATATGTTACTATGCATAAATTAAGTTCGAATTCAAAGCTGCAGAATCAACAGAGATTCACTCATTCATTGGGTGTGTACTCCTAGTTGCACATTGTTCCACAAGTAACTCTGTAATTGACCACCCTATTATAAATTAACTTGTATGTGACTTAAATGGTTACCTGATATTACTAAGACGATAAAATGTAGTAAAGCATTATCCGAGTTTAAGATATATCTTGCTTTTTGAATAAGTAAATCAGCTTCCTTTTAGTTGTTAGGCAAGAAAATCAAGTCTTCCAGCTAATCAAAGAGGGACCAAAAAACAAGATATATGCGTGTACAAGCTAAACAAAATCTATGCATGTACTTTCTCATTGCTCAACAAGGAAAAAGCAAATTCAAGGTGATGTGGAACCATTCAATCACAATATCTACATTATTTCTCATATTTAGATCTTCAAAAGGATCACTGAAACATCTCTTCCTGCTAAGTAAACTGCCATGATGGCAATTAACAGCATAATGAACATGTCTAAAAATCGAGCAGTCAAAAGTTGCAAAAATCTCAAAATGAGAGGATGATAGTAATCACAGCACAAGCTGAACTACACTGCATAAAGCTGACACACTTTTAGCATATAGATCAAGGGATAGTCTAGTTGTTAAGTTGCATCAAGTAATTGCAACACTCAGGTTGCCAAGCAGGTCACCTCTTTTGTGAATTGTGAACAGTACTGATGTGTATGCATAATTCCGTCCTCCAGAACAAGAGGCCTAAGACTTTGAAGCGCAGAACACCGAGTAGCAGGTGGAGCCAATTAAGCCAGTAAATGGACTAACATGGTAGAAGATACAGCTAACTTCTAATCTTTAGTTCTAAGAGTGGAACCACTTAATAAAAACCCACAAGGTAGGTGCCAATGTAACCTTTTCAAAAATTTCAATATATATATTTCATAAGCAGAGATAATCTACCTTCACTGGCAGGATTATTTTCTCTCTTGCGTTCCAAAATACCCATATGAAAATCTCAAATCTTAACTCTGCAATCCTTTGATTTCCCTAATAATTATCGCAATTTATAAATCTCTAGAGAAGCAAAGAAGAGATCTTTTTAGGGATCAATCAATTCAGCATGACTGTTATAATACAAGATCCCAGATATGCTAAATCTGGAAAGCACGAGCATAATCTAAAATAAAACACACTCTGGGCATGCAGAAGCATTCTTGTCTGCTTAGCTTCCCCAACGCCCCAGTGTAAACGTCAACACTGACAGTTATGTTAAGAGTGGTCGAACCACCAACAAAGAACTACTACATCATGTCAGCCCCAAAACTTTATTTTGTCCTCGTAATTGAAGTCTTCAGTTTCTGTTTTTTTTTTCATTTTTACTCCAAGGCAGACCAAAATCAGGAAAGCTCATATTGATTCACTTGTTATCACCTAGTGTAGGTCACTTCACTACTGTGGACGGTAACTGAATACATACAAATTATGTTTACAAATTAATGGATCAACCCTTTTGTCTCTACACTTCAAAATCAAAACTTCCAAAGTGTAGAATTTTGTTGATCCATTTACTCCCAGGAAGGTGGTAAAGACAACCACTAGAATAGATAGGCGGTTCTCAGGTAGTTTCGTTTTATAAAGGCAAAAAAGAGCAAAACAATATAAGATCTAAAAGAATGGAAACCCAGAAGAGGGTTAGCTACAAATTTCCTAAGTAGAAAAAAAAAAGTACTTCCTTCTATTTTTGCTGGGAATAAAAGAACCATACACATGCCGATTCATCTGTTAAAAAATCAGATTAGATTTACCAAAGAAAACCCAAGAAGGAATGGCTGAAGAAGGAGATCAAGTAATGCAGCTCATACAGAAACCAAAAAAGAATCAAGAAACCGATTCTTTTTTAAGTTAAGACAACCCCATCAATGAACAATTGAATGTCAGAGAGACCCATTTTACCTTTTGCTCAAGACACTCATCAGAGCTTGAAAGAAGCAACTGTCCACCAACATGCCCAAAAACCTGTCATTTTCACAGCAGATCGACCATCTTGAGTGGTATATATGGGCCTGAAAAACACACATTGTTTTGGCAAATATCAAAACTGTTAAGAGTCCTGAACTGCTATCCTTTCAGAGCTAGGAAAATAAAAGGAAAGGAAGTAGGAAAGATTATCTCAAATTCGGTCCAAAGGTGAAAGAAATCTCTCCATTCGATCCTTTGATTTAAAAGGCTATACGATTCGAGTGACGACATCGTGGTATTATTCTTCGTTTTGTATTTTTTTTCATTTTGATGTGAAGTGTTTTACCCAAAAAAAAAAAAAGTGAAGTCTTTTTATGTTGTTTTGTTATTTCTAGAGAGAATTTCACTTTGTATCGTAAAAGATTTTAAAAAATTTTATATTACACTTTTAACCAATCCAAAATATTATAATGTGACATTTTCGTTAAATTTTGTCGTTTATTCTATCAAAATCACCACTGACTTTGACAAGATGATAAATAAAAATTAATAAAAAATATTATATTACAACACTTTTAATATATTAAGCATATAATGTGAAAACATAAATACTAGACTGTTAAAATTTAGAGTTTAAATGATATGACAGTTGACTTGGTTTTTTTGATTGATATGATATCATTTGAGCCCAATAAAAATTTTTAATAATTAACTGTCTTATCATTTGAACTTTAAATTTTATCAGCATAATATTACTCGGTGTAAAAAATATAATGTTTGAGAGTCCAAAAGAAGACTTTACTACTTTACCTTGGATACGGTGTTAGATCATGGTCTGACTCGTCTACAATAAGTAAGAGAATCAATTGCACGTTATACGGTTTAACGGAACGACGCCTTTTTACAACTTTTCTTTTCTCTTTTTATTTTTTAAACTCACTCACAAAAAATCGCACCGTTTTGGACCCAGCGTCACCAAAACAAAATCACAGTCAGATTATTGTCTAAATATATGGATATTCTGTTTAATTATTTTATAATTTTTTTTATCAATGGTATAATGGTAAATTTTAGATTTTAATAAAATATATAAATCCAACTATTCGCATGATTTGATTTAAAAAAATAGAAAAATTGATCATAATACTATCCTAACTATTTCCTTTGTCATTAACAGTTTAGAGAATATAAATCTAATTTGTTGTGATTTTACTTGTATTTTGTTTGTATATTGGTAAGAGTAACAAAGAGCCATATTTTACTTGTATTTTGTTAATTTTTAAATTAATAAAATATATATCTTGTTTTCGTTAAAAAAAACCAATAAAACAAAGGGCCGTATCTTACATTTGAAATCTTCTAATTGCGACTATTTTTTTTTTGAAAAGTTCTAGTTGCGACTATTGAGAGGTCACACCCATCAACATTATAGATGAGAGACTCGTCTATTAATGTTAAATAATTTATATTAATTAAAAATAAATAAAATGTAATTGATAGGATATTGGCTTTATCAAATGTGTTCGAATCAGGAATTCGCGTATGTTTTTTTTATCGGTAAATTGCCAGCTGGCAATTCTTGAACTCCAACAGAGTTCAATTCTTATTTTTGGTGTTATAAGGTCAGGTGACGCCAAGCTGCCTGCGACTCCTCAATTGTCAACAAATATATATTCTAGGAAAAATTTTATGTATATCCTTTGTAATTAAATTTAAATTCAATGATACCACTTTTCGATTCTAAAATTTCATTATCACCCCCTATCAGTGTTTGTTGAGTTACGGTGTTAACGACAATTGATAATATATAGAAATATTCTTAAATATTTTATAGAATAAATTTTATCTATATCCTATGTAAATAGATATAACTTCCATGACACTTTCTTTAAATTTATATAATAAAACAAAAGTGTATTTGAATTTTATCTCAGTCATATTTTTTTTCTTAAAACCATCATCAATCATTTATCTCACCCATTATTTTTTGTCAAAATCAAACGTCAAATCACATCACTCATTTCTATCATGTATTTAATCATTTATATATTTTCTTCCTAAAAATATCACACAACTCATTTCTATCTTATATTTAATTATTTTTATAGTTAATATATTTTAAAAAAATTTAATATAGTGGGATCGATTTTTTGAATGCTCAGATATGGTATATATAGTGAAAAAATGATTGAAGGTATTTTAATATATTTACATAAAAACTGATAATTTTGACATTACAATCCCTAAAGATTTGATTCACCGTAACACATAACCCCCTTGGTTAATGTCCTTTTGTCAAAATTGTCAAATTTGATCACGTCAATATATTTTATTCTTAAAATTTTCAAACTACCCATGTTTTACACAAAAATTAAAAATTAAAAAACCCAATAACTATTTAAGTTATTTAAAAATCCAACAAATAAAATACAATATTCTTTTAAACCTCCTCAAATTTGTATTAAAACATTAAATCACAATGCTCAATCCCAAACATAGAAATCGAAAATGAAGGAAAAATACTATTTGAACATAATGTAAGAGGTTAATTAATTACAACCGTTGGATTAAAAGAAAATGGAAAGAAGAAATGTGGGTGTTTAAACTCATTATGTTTTTTGTCACTTTCAATGATGTTTTTAAAAAATTAATAAGTTTAAGAATTAAGTTTGAAAGTGATTGAATTTTAAAAAGAAGAATTATACTCAGATCTTATGAGGTTTATCACTTAATAACTCAAACTCTCTAACATTTAAAATATTACACACAAACTCTCTAAGGTTTGTGCGCGCATAACACTTAAATATCTGCTATAAATATATTTGTTAATAAATTAGATCTCCTAAAATTTGTGGGTATATAATACTTAGACTTTTAAGTTTAAAATATTATACTTAGATAAAAAATACTTTACTCAAATATAAAATATAAAATATTTTAAATTTTACAATAAAAATTCATGTTTTATTGTATCATTTATTAAAATAAAATCAAAAATAAAAATTCAAAATTTTTTGAATAAAATATTGTAATTAGATACAATTATATTGATTATTATAATTTAATTTAGTTGTTTAAACTATTAAATTAAAATACCAAACTATCTATATTAAATCTAAAAGATATTGTGTCAATTACAGTTTGATTATTTGTTTAATTTTTTAGTTTCGTCCTAATAGACAGTATAAATATATACTAACTATGTTTTTTTTTAAATAAGTTTTTATTTTTGATTTTATTTCAATAAATGACATAATAAAACATGAATTTTGGTTATAAAATTCATGTTCTATAATGAATGACTTAGACTTATTGTTTTATTTTTTAATTTTATTTCAATAGATAGTATAATTGTATACTAATTATTTTTTTTTAAGAAAAAATAAAATTTTATTTTTAATTTTATTTCAATAAATGATACAATAGAACATGAAATTTGATTGTAAAATTTAAAATATTTGATTTGGTTGAAGTATTTTTTGTCTAAGTATAATATTTTAAACTTAAAAGGTTTAAGTATTATATACTCACAAACTTTAGGAGAGTATAAATATAATTTATTAACGGATATATTTATTATAGGGGTTTAAGTGTTACAGACATACAAACCTCAAAGGATCTGAGTGATTAAGTAATAAACTTCAAAAAACCTGACTATAATTCTCCCATTTTAAAATTAAGATTTCCAGGAAAATAAGTTTGGTGAAAATCTCACCACGTCTCTAACTGTAAATGTGTGTGTGTGTTTTTTTTTGTGATTTAAAAATTATTTATACCAAATTAATTATTAAAGATAAAACTCATTAAAAGCAATTACGATATCAAGCATAGATCCAAAGGAAGAAAACATATTCTTTGTTTGAAGACTTAATCAAATTATAGCCGTTAGATTAAAAATTTATTTCACCTATTGACTAATTATAATTATAAAAACCTCTTGCAACTCTTTAATCATTAAATAGATAAAAATAAATTAAAAATATATCAATAAAAAATAAATAATACTGTAAAGTATTGAATCAAACGGTCAATTGGGAAAACTTGGAGGTAAAGTATGATTTAGTTTCCAAATTTCTTCAAATCGCGAGAAATAATTAAAAGGCTAATCAAAAAGGAAACAAAATCAGAGGGAGATTAAAAGCAAAGATCTCGTCATCAGCGACACAGCCAACGGCATTTATCTTTTATAAAATCATAAATTCACAGAAAGAAGAACAGCGGGTAACGGGACGGCATCAAACCTCCGAGTCCCGATGTACGAGCGATCGTCTCTCCGTAGACCCTAAATTCCGCTACCAGATCAATTCTTCACCTCTGTTTGTTTGATTTCTCTCTCCTCTCTCCCAAAAGATTCAGCATTGTCAAGCAATGGAGTTGTTGATCGAACTCTGCGATCTGATCGCTCACAGGCCTTCGCAGTTTGCTGATAAATTGGCTTGGATTTGTGGCCGATGTCCACCAGTTGAATTTTTGAGGGTTTCGGGGTCACAGCTTCATGCAGTACTCGCCACCGCCAATTTCGGCGACATGATGCCCAAACCGGCAGTCCTAGGGCTTTTTAGGTCGATTCCGTATTCTTTCGCCCAATCTTTTTGGCCATAGTCGTTCGCTTGGTTTTTTAACGATTTCACGAGTTATGTGAATAAAGCCAGTGAGTTGTCTTCGGATTTTGCCATGGCCGTTGTGGAGTATACAGGAGGGATTGTGATGTCGGCGATTAACAATGTCAGTGGAGATTTGGGGGTTTCAAGGGTTTTCTTGAATGCTCTGTCGCAGAATTTTCCTCCAATTCTTCCTTCCCATGCAAACAAATCAGTGTCCACTCTTCTGGATCGATTTGAAATTTCGGTTCCTAGTTCACCGAGGGAGCTAGTTTCGATGACACCTGAAGCGTCATCGTCTCAGAGTTCGCCGCTCAGTGCAAACCATTATCAATCAAATAAGAGAACCAGTCCAGGAAACGAGGTCAGCAATGCCTCTGGTTCTTCGAGCGGCGAGGCTTCAAGGGTTACAGATGAGGCAACCAGTGCATTGTCGTCGAAAGGATTGGTGATGAATGGGGGCTGCCTTGTGTGGAAGAGCAATTTGAATATATATGGTGCTGGTGTTGGTTCAATGATGGAGGAGGCGGCGGTTCTGCGACGTACAAGCGAGTGGTAACTTCTTTTGAGGAAGAGCCTTCAACAACAGGAGATTGCTTTCAAGCTGATTGGGCACACATTGGATAAAGTCCAGATTGATCTTAAGCTTTTGGAACAAGTGAGGGCCATCGCAAAGGAGCAACTCCAATCAATGTTGGCTTTCCTAAAGGTAAAATTCATGGGTATCGACCCTTTTGGTTTCATGTTTTATTGACGTCTTGATGAAAAAATTATATAGATGAATGAAAAAGCTGGTAAAAATGTTTGGCTTTGTTGGCACATGAGGAAGCGTGACTGGACTGAACAGGGATAGTTACTGAAAGTTATAATCAATACAAAGCTGTCGGTTTACCAAGCTGCAGCCAGGTTACAAATCAAGAGTCTTTCATATGTTGATTTGGATGGGAAGTCATCGAAGAGGTTGTTGCATGGAATTTTGGCATTGTTGATAGAAGCTGCTGAAGCATGTTTATTCTCTGTCTGACGAAAGTTGAGAATTTCTGAAGAGCTCTTCGGCTTATTGCTTGTTGGGATTTCCCAAATTGCTCTCACACGTGGTGGTCAGCTGCTGCGTGTATTGCTCATTCGCTTCAAACCCTTGTGTTAGGTACATGTGCTCCAGTACATTATCTGTTTGCTTCGGGCTATTTCCTGCAGCTTGGGCGTATCTTGGTAACTGCAATATGTTGCACTTTTGGGTAAACTTTCATTGTAATATATATATTTTTCAAACAGGCAGACACTTGGCGTAGCAGCCAGGGTGCCATGTTCAAGAGTGTTTTGAAGACAAGTTGTGAGATAATCGAGTTTGGATGGAGCAAGGACCGGTCTCCTAGGGACACTTTTATAACGGAATTAGCTACAAGTATTTGTGAACGAAATGATTATGAGGAAGAGGTTAGCATTATGTTTGTGTTTGTAGACTTATCGTATGGCAAACATATGACACGAAGCCAAGAAATAATGTGCATATAAACTCACATTTTGTGCATGCACTTGTGTGTATGCATGGATGCAAATGGAAGGATCACACTCATTGCGTGTATCCTTTTACATTTTGCGTTGTTTATCTGTCAAGCAGTGGTCCAGGGGCCTTATATGTGGTAAACCTATGTTATGGGCCTACAATATGGTCTTGAGGTCTTCTGGGTTTTGTGTGTCAGATTTCCTAATCTTAGGGCCTAAAATTTTGTTGGAGAAGGTGAAAAACTTGCCGTCTGTACTTATCAAACATGCAGCCAGTATGTTTCTATGCAGTCTCAGTTAACTACATACCAATTAGGGAATTTTTGGAAGTTTTTGAAGGCTGTAGCTCCCTTGCGATTATGTGATGCAATTGGAACCCTAGGTTTTGATGCCTAAGGCATTGTTGGAGTCATATTGAGATTCTTCTTCTTCTCAGCATTCATCACTTGTATAAACTTCTACTTGACCATTGTAATCTCTCCATCCCAACTGAAAATCCTATTTTGCTAAATTATTGAGGCCTCCATCAAATATTCAGCCCTTCATATTAAAACCTGTGAAAAATAAATTTTAATGAGCATGGCTGCCTATGTTGTGATAGCTGTAGAGCACCACTATTATCTTTTGTTTTTCAGCCGAAAAATCCTACTGTTATAACCTGACCAAACCCTACCGTATGAGCCTTTGTCATACTGCCAAAACCACCCTCAAATTTGACAAGCTTTCTGTAAAATTCATCACACAATCTATTTTAGCACACTCTATTTTACGTGTTATTTATTATTTTGAATCATGGCACTGTAGGAAAAGTTCTCCAGACTGATTTTCTTTTCTCTTGAAACTGGGCAAGGCTTCTTGGATGCCTCTGTTAAAAGGATGGGAATCTGCAAAGGATTTAAATTTGGTATGTCCATGTGACTTAGCCTCAGAACTTTGTGCAGGAGGATCGGATGTCAGAGACTGGAAATGAAGCTGAAATTAGAGAGTCTACCCTGCCTGTCCATACCTGTTTTCTCATAAAAAGTTGTCGCCGAGGGAGGAGCACATACAAGATGTCTCAATGAAATTGTTAACTCAACTCAGAGATAAGTTTCCGCAGGGAAAAGTTTATTATAGTCGCGTTCTACCTCATCTTTCGATCTTGTTCTGTTTACATATTCTTCTACATTCAATTTTGTTTCCTGTTCCTTGATATTGAAGTGCACTTTAATGAATGTTTTTCAGATCTTGTGGAATTCCTCTTGTCTGGACTCCCTGTTATTTTCAGTGCATTATGATCCTCCTTCTGCTTTCATCAATGATCCTGCTTGGGTTGCTACAGTTTGGTCTTTGTACGAAAGAATTGTTCGGGAATGGATCATTATTTCCCTTTCATATGCACCATGCACTAGTCAAGGTCTTCTCCAGGTTTGTTTTCTCTTATAATTGGAAGTCATCACGAGGCCTTTTGATTGTTTTGAAGATTAGCATTTTATGCCTGTGATTGTTGGGTAATTTATCTGTCATTTCTCATTCTGAGATCTATGCTTCTTGTTTGACTTGAAAAATGTAACATTTGTGTTTATTTTCTTTTTCCGACAGTGATTTAATTGTTGGACGATGATTAACATTTATTTCTCATGGTTTGTCTAGAAGGATTAATTTCCTGATATAAAAATTTAGATATATGGTTTTTGAAACTTTATAGAATTAATTTTCACATGCTTCTCTACAACTCTTAATCTGCTCGTGTTGTAATATGTTGGTGATTTTTATTAGGAGCCCTTTAATTCTTGAATGATGTCGCCTGGGCCTCGTAAGGTCATGTTTAGTGCCTCTTATATAACTTACATAAAACCTTTTGCCGTCAATGGTCTTCACAGATTAATCCCTCCGATTCAATTGCTAATTTCTCTCTTTCACTTCGATATTCCATTCATGCACTGATAGACTTGCATCTCTGGATTTCTTGTCCGGTATTTCATACTACAGGAGAAGCTTTGCAAAGCAAACAATCGGCAAAGAGTGCCACCCACAACTGATGCTGTGAAACGAGGAATTATCCAAGACAAAACAAAGGATTTCTACTAATCTATTTGGAGAAGTCTCATCTTGATGAGAGAGAGATCTCCAAGTGCTCAGGTCTTGATCTTGTGTTTTTTTTTGCGATGGAATGACTATTGCGTTGTTTTGATCTTTTTCCGGAATACTAACTTTTGAATTGATATAATAGTGTTCTGCTTAGGTAATGATCCCAAAGGTTGAACCTAATTTAACTTGGTCCTCTTTAGCTGAAAGTGGTTTTTTATGAGTCTCTTTTGTCTACATGTTTGTGCTTTAGTTTTTCTGCTAGTTATCATTCAAGGCATACAAATACTCTACTGCCAATTACTTGCATATGGTATTTAATTTCTTAAATTTTTGTGTCATTTTATTGAGATGACTTAGTGTGTAATATTTTCTATTAAGTGTAGTACCTTGAGACGGGAGAGAAAAGATCAACCTATTAAAATTTGGGAGGCTCATAAAGTAGCAATCCAAACAGTTACAGTTTTACCTTCAGGTTAGCTTGTGACAAGTGGGGAATTTTGTTGGACTATTGTATGTTATTGATTTTAAGGTATGATTCTGTTAACGTTTCTTTTCTTCTTTTCTCCTTTTTGTCTCGAACCTTAAAGTTTTTACTTATCGTCCATGATCTCTCCATCGTTTGCTTAAGATTTCTTGTAGTTATCAAATCAGAAAAAAATTGATATGAAAGTTGAAGATCCTACACGTGTTACTTTGGATATGATGAATGATTGCGATTTTTTTCAATGGTAATCTTGGTTCAAGTGACGCAATTGTATACATAATTTGAAAGTAAATATGTTTGCTTCTTGCATGCCTACATAACTATTGCTTTTGGATATCTTTGAGTAGGTGTTCTAGTTTTTATTTATAAATATTAATGATATGATTTTTTAATAATTGTGGTAATGGTTGAAAGTTTTCTCTGATAGTAAAAAACTTGATTTAATTGTTGTACTTTAGATGATCTTTAAATATAGAAGTTATGAAAAAAAGACATACATATATTGATACACCCAACCTCGCATGCAATATTTACACACATTGTTAACACACAAACTGACACGTCTTAGTATACATTACGCAGACTTGCACATACCAGTATCCCAAAACACACACTCATCAAATCATAGGTGCTTTGTGTATTTCTGATGAATCCTAGTGGACCTAAATGTGCAATATGTGGGTTTGCGCCTTCCTTGTGAATTGTGACTTTGATTAGTGATCTATCTTGTAAAATTTAATAAACCCTAATTTTGAACAATAATTAGTTTATGTGTTTGTTTTCTATATTAGTGTTTTCGTGTTTCATTGGTGCTTTAGTTTATGGTTGTGTTTTTTTAGTGTATTAGTGTGTGTCCGAATAGAGTGTGTTCATATGTGTGTGTTTTAGTATGTGTTTTTTTGGTGTATTAGTGTGTTGTATGTGTTAGTGCGTGCATGCGTGTGTGTTTGTATAATTATGCGTTTGTGTTTTTATAATTGTGGGTGTGTTTTATTGTGTTGGTTTTGTTGGTGTACTAGTGTGTTTTTTGGCATATTAGTGAGTGTTAGCATAGTGTGTGTCAGTGTTTATGTATATGGTGTATTAGTGTGTGTGTTGTGGTGTATTAGTGTGTATTTTTTTGGTGTATTAGTGTGCGTGCATTTCTTTGGTATATTAGTGAGTGTATTGTTAGTGTATGTGTTTGTGAGTGTCAACATAGTGTGTGTTAGTGTTTATGTATATGGTGTATTAGTGTGTTTTGTTTCGGTGTAATATTTATATTTTTTTCGGTGTTTTAGTGTGTATATTTCTTTTGTGTATTAGTGTGTATGTTTCTTTTGTGTATTAGTGTATGTATTGTTAGTGTATGTGTTTTGGTGTATTAGTGTGTGCATGCATTGGTATTTTGGTAATAGGGTTTTAGTTTTGGTATGTTGGTGTTTGTGGTTTTGGTGTATTAGTGTGTGTTTTTTGGTGGTGTATTTAGGTGTGTATATGTGTGTTTAGGTGTATTAATGTGTGAGAATTTTTTTGGTGCATTAATGTGTGTGTGTTTCGGATGGTGTATTAATGTGTGTGGGTTTTGCGATGGTGTATTAGAGAGAGAGAGTGTGCATGTGTTTGTGTAATAGTGTGTTTGCATCAGTGCGTCTGTCGGATCATCTCTTTATTTTGGCATTTGTGGTGATTTTTTTTGAGGACATTTGAATAACATTTTCTATTTTACATTGCCTTATGGAGAAATAGAATTTCATTTTTTGATAGTAGTTTCGGTGTGACAATCCACACACGAGGGGCGCGACTAAACCCTAAAAGGCTGGCTCTGAGAGATTGTTTTTGATATGATTTTGATGAATTTCTTCCAAATGACAGGCATTTTGCATGATGTAAGTTATTTTGGCTTCTCTATGTGCCAAGAGCAAACTAAATTATTTAATTGAGAGTCCTTCTCATGACCCCAAAAATTCTGAAGATTGATGGAGCGAGAAGTGATTGGTTTGACTTGGTTGTTGTTTAATAAGGAACCTTATGTTGTCTCCAACTTCAACACCCTGTACTATACCATAGCAGGACATCTTTTGCTAATCCTAATGTCGTTCCGGTAATTGTTAACCATTTTTTTACCTTGCATTTGTCCTCATATTCCATAGTTTTGAAACCTTTTCTCTTGTATATTAGTTTGGAACTCAATGGCGGGAACAACATGTTTTCATAAAAGAAACCTACACATCACAAATAAAACAGAATGTACAGCAAAAAGGATGAACATGTGATATACATACCTTTCCAATATCCAAGCACATGAATCTTCTTTTCATAGATATCATCCTTATATGGACAGGGTTGAGAACCCCATAGTCTCAACGAGAGATACCAGGAAAAATGGGCTTGGATTCTTCAAGAGATTGCAATGGAACTTCAGCAAATGTAGCATTTGTAGGTTTTAGTTTCAAGAAAGTGGTGTGATAGCTAGGGAGTTTAGAAATGATGGTACTACACGAAGATGATCTAAGCTCTAAATGACCAATTTCTTCCCATATGTAGTAGCATAATATGATTGTCATTACTTGACGTTGTTAGTACTAGTTTGGTTCATTATACTACCTTTTTTTTGGATTGGGAGGAGGCGGGTGGATGGGTTTGGAGTAGAGGGGTTTGAAACTACCGAATTCCTTTCTAACCTAACCTTGATTGTGAAATGACCTCTATACAATGGAAGCGAAGCTCATCTGGTGAAAGTAATGATAAAGCTCACCAAAATGTATGTGCTTATTTGTCGAGGTATTTTATTACTCACCAAAATGTATGTGCTGATGTGTGTATGAATATGTATATATATATATCCTTGCAGGTGTGATTTAAACCCTGGAAAGAACTTGCAATCGTATTAGAGATCTCATTGGCAATTGCCAAAGCTAAGTATGGAAGTCAAACCTTACTCTCTTATAATGCTGTGAGTCTGTGTCTGTTAAGTGATTTAATAAACCCCAAATTACCTCCACCTATTCCAAAATTGATTGAGCATACTTTCCTATGCAGCAGATTTCTGAAATAAAGAAGAGATGTGCTTGGAGATGGTAATGCACCTACTTCCTGATTTTTGATTCCTTTATAGGACTTGCTTGGATTCTTGACTTCAAGTACATGCAACAGGACAATGCTAAGAAGTTTGAACAACCATAGTTCTCATTGCTGCTCCACTAATCATCAAGGTCCCGGACCTGGGAGATCCTCTGGAAATGTGTTCCTGGTCCAAGGTGGAGAGGGGGATTTGCTCGGAGTAGTACCAATGATACTATTGTTTCATACCATTACAGAAGAAGATCAGGTTAAAGTATGCACTTCATCGGGAATAAAAAAAGTTGAGCTACTTTCATTTGGTATTTTTGCTTAATTCCAGTGGCTTTAGCTCCTATGGATGGACAGGAAGAGGTTGTAGCTGGATAAGTGATTCAGGTACATTGATAGTGGATGTTTTGGTCAGATGGACTTTGACTGCATATTGCTGTTATTTTGATTTGACCATGTGTTATGGGATCAGAAACTGGTGTACCCGACATTAAGATCCTGATACATATGTCAACAAATGCACTGAACATTTTGCCAGAAAGGCGTGACATTACTACTTAACAAGGACATATTATCCGTTGGTATTTTGAAAGCATTTATTCTGCTATTAAAAGAATAATGCTAATTATTTTTGCTCTCAAACAAAATTAATACTTTTACAATGATATGTGATATGTGACAGGTGAAGAATTGTGCATAGTCTTTAGCAAGTTCATTGGTTTTGTCATTTGTGACAAAAGCAAAACAAAAGCAGGTGAACCTAAAAGTTCTTATGTTTGTATACCTTTTTGTTCTCTGCGGCATTTCTTAGTTTATCCTGTTGTGGGCATTTTGTATATAATATAAAACCTCTTTTGGCACATCTTGCTATAAAAAATTTAGCAGTGTTGAAGTATTTTGACAGATATTTTTTTATCTGTCTATTTTTATTTTTTAACTGTCTTTCTTTTTTTATTTTTTAAGTTCTTCATAGGTTAACATAGAGTTTAACTTCTCAATTTTCTCTACTTGTTTTTTCATGTAGCTAAATCTTGCTCTTTTTTTTGTCATTATCTTTTATAGTGTTGATCTTGTCTTTTAGCCGGCACTTGTTGCTTTGACAGGATGAACGTGAACTGCAAAAATTAAGGAAGAGACCCTCCAATTGAGAATCAGCTAGGAGGTCAAGAATTCACAGAAAGGTTTGAAAATATTTTCAGCAATTTGGCATGTGATAGTTTTTGTTAGCCTAACAACTAGAACTAAAAATTAATACAAATGCTAATAAGTGCAACCTGGCCACCAGCTAGAATGGTCTTTGCAGGAAGCAATAAGGAAAAGGGGGGGGGGGGGGTTGGAGAAGAAGAGAGATAAGGGTCGGCCTTCCCTCCTCCCCATTGGCTCCCCCCTTCCCAATTTGTCTTGTTGACCCACTTTCCGTTGGCATCCCCCTGTATGCTGGCTTCTACACCCCTTCTCCACCCACTGGTTCTCCTTCGTCATTGATATTGGCTTCCCCACGTCCCCCTCTCCCATCATGATCCCCCTCTAGTCGGAGTTGATGCCCCCGTACCCGGCCTCTACACTTTTTTATCACTGTTTCCCATGTTTTCTTGGTCTTCTCGCACTTTTGTCCTTTCCTCTTTTTAATAAACACCTGTTAGCATTACAAATAAATCAGTGATCGTTCAAATTCTTTCAATCATGGCTTTCTAAACCATCAACATACCTTGCTTTGTTTGAAGAAGGTTTATTGGCATATAAATAATTTTCATGATTTTTTTATCAATTTCCTTTCTTGCTTGTTATGTTCAGTAGCTTGTTTATAAAGTTTTTTTGATGGGATTGGTGGGATTCGTGTAATTAAAACTGAATGTTGTTTGATGAGATTGTATTATTAAAAAATGTAGCATTTTAATTTCTTGTTTATCCTTCCGCCAGGAAAATTATGATCGCTTACAAACTGAGGTGGAGAAGTTTCACAATGGAACTTCCATGCTCAGCTATGACCTGAAGGGGCATATCAAGTATTCCTGAAAGCTTAAGAGAGAATTCCTAATTGGAGACCTACTCCTCTTTCAGCTGTCTATTTTCCGCTTGCTAACTGAAGTATCACATCATATCTAGTTACACTATGCTCATTAAAACGCGATAAGCATGTCCCCCTCTTCCAAACAGCCCAAGAGAAAAACCCAAAAACTCAAAAAAAAAAAAAAAAAAAAATGAAAGGAAAAACGATGAGTAATAAAAATGAGAAATATCTAAAGTAGTAAACATATTACTAATATTATTCTTGGTGCTCATGTTCTTTTAGTTTGGACTATGAGTACTATGATAGTGTCATTTCCATTTTTGCTGCTCTTTTCCTTTTGCTAAACTGGTAGTCATATGTCTTCGACCTACCGGCTTGAGGGATCTGTCAATCGTTAATCTTTCACTTAGATGATAACAACTGCGCACATTCTTATATACCACACCCTTGAATTAATACTATTTTATTGGCCCATAATATTTTATTTCATTAGTACTAGTTTGGTTCATCTGATCTATTTTTTTGGGTTGGGAGGAGGTGGGTGGATGGATTCAGAGTAGAAGGGTCTCAAGCTGTCGAATTCCACTGTTAGCTACTTTGATTGTGAAATGACCTTCATACAGTATAAGTGACCTTATCAGGTGAAAGTGATGCGAAGCTCACCAAAATATATGTGCTTATTTATCTAGGAATTTTTCATTACTCACCAAAATACATGTGCTTGTGTCTCTGAATGCATATATCCTAGCGATCTGATGGGCAATTGCCAAAGCTACGTATGTGGGAGTCGGACCTTATTTTCTGAAAATGTTGCGACTGTTCATTGCTTCACTAAAACCCATATTATGATGACCTATTCTAAATTGGTTGTGTATATTTTCCTCAACTATTTAGTCTAGGGTTTTACCCCTATGCAACAAATTTCTGAAATGAAGGTCTTTCAGAAATACTTGGAGATGGTAATGTTCATACTTCCCTAGTTCTGAGTCTTTTGATTTCCTTTGTAGTACTTGCTGGGATTCTTGACTTCAAGTACTTGCAACAGGGCACAATGCTATGAAGTCTGAACAACAATGGTTTTCACTGCTGCTCCACGAATCATCAAGTTCTACACTGGGAGATGTTCTGATATCTATTCCTGTGTCCAAAGTAGATATGGGGATTAGGTCCAATTCATATAATACTGGATTAAAATCTGTGGTAATGAGACTTAATACATCTGGTGTCTCACAGCCAGTGGCTTCAGTTCCTACAGTTGTACAGGAAGAGCTTGTATCTAGACAACCAATTCAGGTTCATTAACTGTGAATGTTGTTATTGGTTTGACTTTAATGGGATATTGTTGTTGTTTTGATTTGACCATATATTCTAGGATCAGGAGCTGATATACCCAACTGTCGATCCAGATACATATGTCAACTGACACACCAACTGTTTTCCAAAATGATTTGTTATTACTATTTAGCAAGGGTATATATTTCGTTGGTATTTCAGAAGTATTTATTCTGCTATTAGAGAAAAATGTTAAATATTTTTGCGCTCTAGCAAAATTAATACTGGTAAAATGATATGTGAAAGGTGAAGAAGTTGTATTGTAGTCTCTAGCAATTTCATTTATTTTGTCCTCTTTTCGTAGTTCATCCTGTTCTGGGCTTGTATATAAACTCTTTGGCACATATTTCTTTGAAAAATTTATCAGCGTTGAAGTATTTTGATAGATATTTCGTATCACTGGCTATTTTTTATTTTTTTAACAAGTTCAAAATTTTCTGTTCACAGTTAACCTAGAGTTTAACTCCTCAATCTTTTTGTAGCTAAATCTTGCTCTTTTTTTTTTTGTCATTATCTTTTATAGTGTTGATCTTTTCTTTTTTTGGCTGGCATGTGTTGCTTTGAAAGGATGAACGTGAACTGCAAAAATAAAGGAAGAGACCCTCTTATCGAGAATCAGCTAGGAGGCCAAGAATTCACAGAAAGGTTCGAAAATATTTTCAGCAATTTGGGGGGTGATACTTTTTGATGACGTAAAAACTAGAACTAGAAATTAAGGCAAATGCTAATAAGTGCAACCTGGCTGGCGGAGGAAACAATAAAAGGGGAGAAGGAGAAACGAGATAGTGGCCTGGCCGACACCGGGAGAAGAAGGGAGAGAAGGGTAAATCGTCACTCAGACAATCATAACTGCACACATGCTTACCCATAATATTTTATTTCAATAAAATTACTAATATTAAATACGATGGCTGTGATTTTGATGTTGTTGGAATGGAGTCAAACATATCAGTATTGTCGTGGAGGTGGTTCACTCTAAACTGCGAAATTTCTGCAAGTTTCAGAGTCGAATTATCTTTGATGATGAGAAGCAGATCGCTTCGTAAAGCTTCCTTTCATTAGGTTCCAGCAATCAATGCATTATTGCCACTTCAGAGTAAATAAATAATCTCTCAAGCTCGTATCAAAGCTGCCTTTAATAATACTTCATGGGGGCATGAGAATGCTTGTATCAAGGCTGAAGAACAGGACGTGCACATGTCTCTATGAATCTTTCACATATGATGATCGAGTTTGCAGCTAATTATGGGCTAAAAAAATAGGAGCATTCACACATCCCTAGGAAAATGTTGTATCCTACAATCTGTCCTGTATAATATCTCCATAATTTTCTGTTTGTAAATTAAAGGTCACTTAAAAGTATATGAAAATCATGTCTTCTATCTGCTCGACGATATGGGTTAGAGACACAATAATTCCATTGTTTCAAAGACTTTCCTTTCCACTGCACCTCAACAATAGAGGCGAACCAGTGTGTTGGGATTCATCTGTCCTCCTTTGGCATGGTGACAGTTTCAAATATTAAAATATTTCAATGTTTGTCTGGTATTTTTCATTCCACTTTGACTCCACTATGTTGCAGGCACCCTCTTTCTCGCAGTCCCTGTCTTTTCACCTTTTGCACAATGTTTCCCCATTAAACTTAAGGTACGAATTTCTGTTGTTTTTTGAGCACTTGCATAAATAATTTCTCTTGTTTATTAATCTAATTGTTGTTCACTACATCAAGATTGGGCCTTTATCATTGAGCGACTTAACAACTAGCTTATTGTGGTTGCCCGTTTATGAGTACATGATTTCTGATACACTTCCCTCCATAATTGGTCATTTAATATGCATATAAATGGTCCAAACATTGAGTGAAAATTGAGGAAAAGTGTAATACAGGGATCTGGAGGCATGTGTAGACCATTGGCTAGTAGTGTATATATATGTATGTAAGTTATAGTCTGTGATACAAATGTAATTCTGGGTTGGAACAAAAAATTGATTTTTTTTTTTTGTTGTATGCATTTTAATGTTTATAATATAATGGGTATACCGCTTTAAGCTTGCCATGAAGTTTTCTTTGTTTGATGGCTAAAGATGAGTTTAGTCCTTCACACCTTAACATGCCACGCCTGCACAACTTGCACTGAAGTTGAAATTAGTAAATTCAAAGATCTAAGCATTTTTCTTTTATGCAAATACTTGGAAGTAATTATGTTTTACAAAAAACAACTCTCTGTCTCTCTCGTGTGCGCATAGAGGCAGAAACTAACTACAAAAACCTCGCAATAGTCATACAATCTATGTTACAAAACATTTATGTTCATTTATGAATGAACTGCTCCCACAAGCATAAAAAATCTAAAGTTGTAATCACCTTCACATGGTAGCAAAAAATTAAAATTTTTAGAATTTGGCATGCATATCTTCTATTATGACCTTATACTGTAAGGTGATTTTGGCCCTTATAATTCTAATATTTCATGCAGTGGAATTATCCAAGATAAATCAAAGGATTTCTACTAATCCATTTGGAGAAATCTCATCTTGGTGAAAGAGAGGACTTCGAGTGCCCAGGTTTAGATTTTGTGTTTGGTTTTGCGATAGATTGACTATTACATTGTTTTGATCTTTTTTTGGAATGCCAACCTTTGAATTAATATAATAGTGGTCTATGTAGGTAATGGTCCCGAGGGCTAAACCTAATTTAACTTAGTACTCTTTAAGTATTAGTCTCTTTTGTCTACATGTTTGTGCTTTCGTTTTTCTACTAGTCATCATTCAAGACATTTAACTTCTCTGCTGCCAATTATTTGCTTACGATATTTAATTTCTTGAATTTTTCTACCATTTTACTACTATGACTCGGTGTGTAATATTTCCTATTGAGTGGAGTACCTTGAGACAGTGGAGGAAGACCAACCTATTGAAATTTGGGAGGTTCATAAATTAACAATGTGAGCTTATGATAGGTGTAGAATTTTGCTTGAGTATTGTATGCTATTTATTTTATGGTATGATTTTGTTAGCGTTTTCTTTTCTTCTCTTATCATTTTTGTCTTGAACCTTAAAGTTCTTAATTTTCTTCCTTGATCTCCATCATTTACTTAAGATTTCTTGTAGTTATCAAACCGAAAGAAACTAATGTGAAAGTTGAAGATCCTACACGATGTTGCTTTGGATACGATGAATGATGGTGATTTTGGTTGATGGTAATCCAGGTTCAAGTGACACATCTGTATACATACTTTTGAAGGGCAAACAGGTTGGCTTATTGCATGCCTACATGACCATTGCTTTTGGATATCTTTGAGTAGATGTTCTAGTTTTATTTATAAATTTTAGTGATATGTTTTTTTAATAATTGTGATAGTGGTTGAAAGTTTTCGCTGCTAGTAAAAATCTTGATCTAATTGTCGTACTCTAGATTATCTTTAAATATAGAAGTTATGAAAAAAGAACATACATACACTAATAGACCAAACCATGCATGCAATATTTACACAAGACACTAACACATCATAATATACACACACATACTAATATCCCAAAACACGCAATGTTATTGCATACACTCATCAAAAGGTAGGTGCTTTGCGCATTTTTGACAAATCCTAGTGGACCTAAATATGAAGTATGTGGGTGTTGTGCCTTCCTTGTGAAGTGAGACTTTGATTAGTGATATATCCTGTAAAATTAATAATTCCTAATTTTGAACAATGATTAGGTTGTGTGTGTTTTCTGTATTAGTGTGTCTGTGTTTCTTTGGTGCTTTAGTGAAATGGTGTGTTATTAGTTTATGTGTGTGTTTTATGGATTAGTGTCTGTGTTTGTTTGGTGCTTTAGTGTATGGGTGTTTTTAGTTTTTTGTGTGTGTTTTTTGTATTAGTGTGTCTGTATTTCTTTGGTGCTTTAGTGTGAGTGTTTTTTTTAATGTGTTAGTGTGTCCGAATAGGGTGTGTATATGTGTGTGTTTTAGTATGTGTTTTTTGGTGTATTAGTGTGTATTAGTACGTGCATGCATTTGTGTTTGTATGATTGTACATGTATTTTATTGTGTTTATTTTGTTGGTGGATTACTTGTGTTTTTTTGGCGTATTGGTGAATGTGTGTCAGTGTTTATGTATATAGTGTATTAGTGTGTTTGTGTTTTGGTGTATTAGTGTATATTTTTTTGGTGTATTAGTGTGCATGTATTTCTTTAGTGTATTAGTTTGTGTATATTTTTTTGATGTATTAGTAGTGCATATTGTTAGTGTATGTGGTTTGGTATATTAATGTGTGCATGTATTTGTGTTTGGGTAATAGTATTTTTTTTGGTATGTTAGTGTTTGTGGTTTTGGTGGATTAGTGTGTGATTTTTTTTTGGTGGTGTATTAGGGTGAATGTATATGCGTGTTTAGGTGTATTAATGTGTGGAATTTTTTTTGGTGTATTAATGTGTATGGTTTATTAATGTGTGTTTTGCGATGGTGTATTAGAGAGAGTGTGTGTATATGTTTGTGCCATATTTTGTTTGCATTAGTGTGCCTGTCAGATAATCTCTTCATGTTGGCGTTTTTGGTATTTTTGTTCAATTTTTTTGAGGCTGAGGCCATTTAAATAATATTTTCTATTTTAGAATGTTTTATGGAGAAATAGAATTTCATTTTTTGATCTGTTTGTGTGGCGCAATTGGATGAGTTTTGATGTTACAATCCACACATAAGGGGTGCAACTAAGCCCTAAAAGGCTAGCTCTGAGAGACCTAGTTGTTTTTGGTGTAATTTCTTCCAAATGACATTTGTTTTGCATGACGTAGTGGTTTGTGGGCTTCTTTATGGTGACTTCAGATGGTTTTAAAAATCTGTTGATGATTCTGTTAGACAATTTACCTTTGTGAAACTGAGTGCTAGTAATTGTCATTCATGGTCTCATGCAATTATGATTTTTAAGTGTGCCAAGAACAGACTCAATTATTTAATTGAGAGTCTTCCTTTTGATGACTCCAAAAATTCTAAAAATTGATGGAGCGAGAATTGATTGGTTTGACTTGGTTGTTGTTTAATAAGGAACCTTATGTTGTCTCCTTGGATGCAGCCATAACCGACCAATTTGAATACCCTGTTCTATATCATAACAGGGCATCTTTTGCTCACCATAATGTCGCTGCGGTAATTTCTAACCATTTTTTTACCTTGCATATGTCCTCGTATTCCTTAATTTTGGAAGCTTTAATCTTGTATATTAGCTTGAAGCTCGATGGTGGGAACATCATGTTTTTATAAAAGAAAGCTACATATCACCAATAAATTGTACAGCTAAAAGGATGAACTTGTGATATACATACGTTTCTTGTATCTAAGCACATAAGTCTTTTTTTCATAGATGTCATCCTTATATGGACCGGGTTGAGAACCCCATAATCTCAAAGGAGAGATACCAGGAAAAATGGACTAGGATTCTTCAGGAGATTGCAATGGAACTTTAGAAAATGTGGCATTTGTAGGTTGTAGTTTCAAGAAAGTGGTGTGATAGCTTGGGATTTTTGAAATGATGGTACGACACGAAGATGATCTAAGCTCTAAATGACCAATTTCTTCCCATATGTAGCATAATATGGTTGTCAATGTTGTCATTATCATTACTTGAAATTGTTAGTACTAGTTTGGTTCATTATACTGCCTTTTTTTTGTGTGTTGGGAGGAGGCAGGTGGATGGGTTTGGGGTAGAGGGTTTGAAAATACCAAATTCCTTTCTTACCTTGCCTCGATTATGAAATGACCTCTATACAATGGAAGCAAGGCTCATCGGGTGAAAGTAATGATAAGGCTCTCTCCAAAATGGATGTGCTTATTTGTCTAGGAATTTTTATTACTCACCAAAATGTGTGTGCTGACGTGTGTACGGATGTGTACGAACGTATATATCCTTGCAGGTGTGATTTAAACCCCGTAAAGAACCTTACAATCGGATTAGAGATCTCATTGACAATTGCCAAAGCCAAGTATGGAAGTCAAACCTTATTCTCTTATAATGCTGTGACTGTTCATTGATTTAATAAACCCCGTCTTACAACCACCTATTCCAAAATTGATTGACCATACTTTCCTCATCTATTTAGCCCAGTCTGCCCAGAGCTGTTTTTTCCTATTTAGCAGACTTCTGAAATAAAGAAAGAGATGTGCTTGGAGATGGTAATGCACTTACTTCCTGATTTTTGACCTCCTTTATAGAACTTGCTTGGATTCTTGACTTCAGGTACATGCAGCAGGACAATGCTATGAAGCTTCAACAACAATAGTTCTCATTGCTGCTCCACTAATCATCAAAGTCCCAGACCTGGGAGATCCTCTGGTATCTGTTCCTGGTTCAAGGTGGAGAGGGGGGTTAGCTCCTAGTTGTACCAATGATACTATTGTTCCATACCATTACGGAATAAGATTCGTGTAATAAATGCACTTCCTTGGGAATAAAAAAATCGATCTACTGGGGACTTTTTGGTAGTTTTGTTACTTTGGATGGATTGTGTGTTGCTTCTTGTGGTTTGACATTTTGATTGTTATTTGGGTAATCCAGCTTTACTTTTAACCTTTGCAGGTGGGCGAGGCAGTTCACCAACCGTAATGGCAACTAAGTTTGATAATTATCAAAGGTGTTAAGTATTTATTTGAGGTATGTTTGATATTTTTTTAATTTATGAGTTGGAAAAGATTGTTCTTGTTATTTTTATTACTTGCTATTGCATAGTCTTTATTTTTGTTGGAGTGTTTATTTGATGCAAGTCTTTTGTTAATTACTTGGTATTAGGTAGTTTCATTTTGTCCAGTGAAGTGGGTTTGGAGTTTATGTTTTGATTAATGGCAGCCGGACTAGAGCGGGGGTTCACCTTATTGGCTTTGTCCTCTGTTAATTGGCCTTTTTTATTTTTCAGTTGACATTTGATTACTTAAAGGCCATCTTTTCTATTTGTTGTCAGTGTATTAATTGCCCTTTTTGGTACTATTTTGTTTCCGGTATCAAGAGACATTGTATTTGGGCAGTGATGTATTTGCGAAAGAGATTATTTCTACATGTTGATATGGTCCATCCATTGAAACTGTGGGGGTTAAAACCTTCAGGTATATTGAATTGTACGATTCAAGTTGCTGGAGGTATTAATTTGGTCTTGACTTTATTGATTTGATTTTCATTATTATATATCTTATTTTATGGTATATTCCAAAATTGTTTTTGTCTTTAGTGAATTTTAGTTTTTTTTTTATCATAGAATTTTAGTTTGTTCATCCATGGTATCCAATAAAGTAGGTTTGTTTTTCCAACTTATCTCATATTATTAACGACTTCGATCATTTGAGAATATTTGATCCAACGCACCAAATTTATCCCAAAAAATTTAATACCGCCTGAAAATTTTAATTTTTGAACGCCCTTTGAATCAGCCCTATTCTCAGGCTTTTGACCCATCTCTCATGCGTTGTCTCTAGCTCAGAGACCTTTCTTGCCTAAATCTCTCACTCATGTGTTCTCTCTTCTCCTACTCAACCCTCCCCATCCCTTATGGTTCAAAAAACTCTCTTCATGCTCTCTTTCTCTATCTCTCCTTCTCCCCTCTCTCTGCCCTTCTTTTCTCTCTTTGTCCAGCTATTAGTCCACCACAGTAGGTACCTCTGTCCATTCTCTTTGTTTCTCTCTCATTCTCGCTCCCTTTAGTTGACACCCATCCCTATTTCTCTTCTATCCAACTCTCCAAACATCGCTGGCTCCACCACAACCCTAACTTTTGCCTCCTTTGCCCTCAAGACTTACCTCACTCCCAGCGTAAACCTACCCGCCACACCCATCCAGGTATCTCTCGACTCTCTTCGCCCTCTATACCCCACTCTCTCTCTCTCTTGTTCTCTGCCACCCGTCCAGGTATCTCTCCACTCTCTTCTCCCTCTACACCCCACTTTGTCTCTCTTGCTCTCCGCCACTATGTGTTTGTTTTCGCAAGATCATCTGTTTGTTTAATTGCCCTAATGATTAAAAATGTTTAATTGTTTTGTTTTTTTATGTTCAATTGAGACACCTGATGTCATCAAGGAGAAAATCGAAGTCATAGATAGTCGAAGCCGATGGTTTCTATGAGAGTATTTAGAGGCTTTACCAAAGTGGGGTTGATTTCGAGAATCTTCATAGGACCAGATGACGACATATGATGAGATACCTAAGCAGGGGTGGAGCCAGAAAAAAATTTTAGAGTGGGCATACTAGCATAATGTTTTAATTTTTTTAATAAACCGTAAAAATTTATAAATTTATATTTATTAAAATTATATTTAATACTTTTTAAACATAAAAAATTAAAAATCGATATACATAACATGAAAAAAAAAATAATTAAAACTTCTTATCGATAATGCAACTAATTATTATTACTTATAATTGATCCTAGTATGTTTTTATTATTTGAAAGAGTTACAAATTAATTTTATCAACAATATTTCTTTTATATATAAAACCGCAGTAACAATCTTCCATTTACGATCCTATAGTTTACTACATAACGACTCACTTTTTTATACAATAACAAAATAACCTTACAATTTAAAAAAATTATAAAATAATATCAATATATTCAAAACATATTCGGACATGTCTAAAACATGTCTAAAAGTTTAACAATTATATTAGTTGTACATAATTTGAGATTTAATTAATGGAGACCAATTGGTTTGTGGCCATTGGATAGATAGTAGAGTTTATTAAATATTAAGACTCATTATTATGCTTAATATCGCAATGTATTAGGTCCTTAAATTAGGTTTCAATAATATTGTTCAAAAAATTAACAACCATTTAGGTAGGGGTCTATTCAAATCAATATCACCATAACACAATATTAGGGTGGACACAATTAAATATATCTAAATTTTATTTCAAAAAATACATGATTAATATGAAGCAAAAAAAAAAATTGAGGGGGGGGGGGGCATGTGCCCACCCTAGGTGAAGGGTGGCTCCGCCCCGATACATAAGCAATATACACATTCATGGATATACTAATTGGGTAATTCATTTAATGTTTCGATTGTATTTACTTATAATATTCACTTTCATACACCTAGATTTACTTATTATTTCTTTTTCAAGCCTTTGGAATCACTATGGAACTTTATATATACTTGTTTAATGTAAGTTTGATATTTTATCGATTTATGAGTTAGAAAAGATTTTTTTTGATGATATCTTTGTTTTTTGTTATCAATTAGTCTTTGTTTTTGTTGGAATCTTTTGTTAATTGCTTAATAGGCTTGGGATGCTTAGTTCTATGTGCTAATAATGAAATTAGAAAACAAATTTTATTGTCGACTAGGTACTTTTTGGTAGTTTTGTTACTTTAGATGGATTGTGTGTTGTTTGTGGTGGTTTAATTTTTTGATTGTTGTTTGGATAATCAAGTTTTACTTTTAACCTTCTCAAAGGTTTTAAGTATTTATTTGAGGTATGTTTGATATTTTTTCAATTTATGAGTCAAAAAAGTTTTTTTTTTTGGTATTTTTGTTTCTTCTTGTTGAATAGTCTTTATTTTTGTTGTAGTGTTTTGTCGATTTTTAAGGTGACTTGGGGTGCTTATTTGATGTATTTCTTTTGTCAATTACTTGGTATTAGGTAGTTTCATTGTGTCAAGTGAAGTGGTTTTGGAGTTTTTGTTTTTTTTTAATGGCAGTCGGACTAGAGTTGGGGTTTACCTTATTGGCTTTGTCGTCTATTGATTGGCCGTATTTTATTTTTCGGTTAACATTTACTTAAAGGCCATCTTTTCTATTTGTTTTTAGTGTGTTAATTGCCCTTTTTTTGTATTGTTTTGTTTCCAGTATCAAGAAATATTGTATTTGGCAGTGATTTATTTGCGAAGGGGATTATTTCTTCATGTTGATGTGGTCCATTCATCGAAGTTGTGGGGTGCAAATTTTCAGATATATTGATATTTACGATTCAAGTTGCTTGAAGTAGTAATTTGGTCTTGACTTTATTGATTTGATTTTCATTATTGTATATCTTATTTTATTGTTTATTCAAAAACTGTTTTAGTCTTTAGTGAATTTTAGTTTGTTCATCCATGGTATCCAATAATAAAGTAGATTTGTTTTTGGATCTTAGTGACAAACGACTCAAATAATTTTAGGATAAAACAAAGTCTCATCCTATAGACGCAGTAATTCAAACTTATCTCACAAACTATTAACAACTTCGATCATCTGAGTATATTTGATCTGACGTACCAAATTAATCCTTGAAAAATTTAATATCGCCTAAAAATTTCACTTTTTGAACGCCTGTCTAATCAACCTTCCCGTCTAATCAACCTTGTTCTTAGGCTTTTGACATCTCTCATGTGTTGTCTTTATCTCTGACATCTCCCTCGCCTAATTCTCACTCTATTGCACTTCCACTCTCTGTGTTGTCTCTTGTCCCACCCAATATTCACTTCCATAGACCTAAATTTACTTATGTATTATTTCTTTTCCCGTATTATTTCGCAAACATAAAAAATCTGTAGTTTTAATCACCTTTGCATGGTAGCAAAAAATAAAATTTTTCAAAATTTGGCATGCATATCTTCTATTATGATCTTATACTGTAAGGTGATTCTAGCCTTATAATTCTAATATTTAATGCAGTGGAACGTGGAATTATCCAAGATAAATCAAAGGACTTCTACTAATCCATTTGGAGAAGTCTCATCTTGATGAAAGAGAGGATTCCAAGTGACCAAGTTTTGATTTTGTGTTTTGTTTTGCGATGGAATGACTATTGCATTGTTTTGATCTTTTTTTCGGAATGCTAACTTTTGAATTGATATAATAGTGGTTTGCATAGGTAACGGTCCCGAAAGAGAAAATAATTTAACTTGGTACTCTTTAAGCCAAAAGTGTTTTTTTACAAGTCTCTGTTGTCTACATGTTTGTGCTTTGGTTTTTCTACTAGTCATCAATCATCATTAAAGACATATACTACTTTGTTGCCAATTACTTGCTTACGGGATTTAATTTCTTGAATTTTTGTGCCATTTTATTGCTACGACTCAATGCGTAATATTTTCTATTAAGTGTAGTACCTTGAGACGGAGGAGGAAAGATCAATCTATTGAAATTTTGGAGGCACATAAAGTAGCAATCCAAGCCGTTACAATTTTACCTCCAGGTGAGCTTGTGACTAGTGTAGATTTTTGCTCGAGTATTATTTTATGCTATTTATTTTATGGTATAATTTGTTAGCGTTCTCTTTTCTTTTCTTCTCATTTTTGTCTTAAACCTTAAAGGTCTTAATTATCGTCCCCAATCTCCATCATGTGCTTAAGATTTCTTATAGTTATCAAACCAGAAAGAAATTGATGTGAAAGTTAAAGATCCTATACGATGTTTCTTTGGATACGATGAACGATGGCAATTTTTGTCAATGGTAATCTAGATTCAAGTGACACATCTGTATATATACTTTTGAAGGGCAAACAGGTTGGCTTATTGCATGTCTACATGGCTATTGCTTTTGGATATCTTTGAGTATATGTAATTTTTATTTATAAATATTAATGGTGTGTTTTTTTAATAATTGTGGTGGTGGTTTAAAGTTTCTGTTGCTAGTGAAAAACTTGATTTAATTGTCGTACTCTAGATAATCTTTAAATATAGAAGTTATGAAAAAAAGACATAAATACACTAATACACGAAGTTACACATGCAATATTTACACAGACATTGATGACTCACACTGACACGTCACCATATACATACACACACGCGTACACATACTAATATCTTGAAACACACACAATGTTAATGCACACACTCACCGAAGGGTAGGTGCTCCACGCATTTCTGACAAATTCTAGTGGACCTAATTGTGCAATATCTGGTTGTTGCGCCTTCCTTGTGAAGTGAGACTTTGTAGTGATCTATCCTATAAAATTTAATAATCCCTAAATTTGAACAATGATTAGCTTGTGTGTATGTTTTTTGTATTAGTGTGCCTATGTTTCTTTGGTGCTTTAGTGTATTGGTGTGTTATTAGTTTGTGTGTGTATTTTCTGCATTAGTGTGTTTGTGTTTCTTTGGTGCTTGTGTATGAGTGTTTTTTTAGCGTGTCTAAACAGAGTATAAAGTATGTGTTATTAGTATATTAGTGTGTACCATGAGTGTTAGTGCGTGCGTGCGTTTGTGTTTTTATAATTGCGCATGTGTTTTATTGTGTTTATTTTGTTGGTGGATTAGTGTGTATTTTTTGGGCATATTGGTGAGTGTTAGCATAGTGTGTGTCAGTGTTTATGTATATGGTGTATTAGTGTGTTTGTGTTTCGGTGTATTAGTATGTATTTTTTTTGGTGTATTAGTGTGCGTGTATTTCTTTGGTGTATTAGCAATGCGTTTTGTTAATGTATGTGGTTGTGTGTGCATGTATTTGTGTTTGGGTAACAGTGTGTATTTTGGTATGTCAATGTCTATGGTTTTGGTGGATTAGTGTGTATGTTTTTTTGGTGGTGTATTAGGGTGAATTATGCGTGTTTAGGTATATTAATGTATTGGTAGTGTATTAGGGTGAATGTATATGTGTGTTTAGGTGTATTAGTGTGTGACAATTTTTTTGGTGTATTAATGGGTGTATGTTTTGGATGGTGTATTAATGTGTATGTGTTTTGTGATGGTTTATTAGAGTGTGTTTGTGTTTGTGTTAATGCGTCTGTCGGATCATCTCTTCATGTTTGGCATTTATAGAGATTTTTGTTCAATTTTTTTGAGTTGAATAATAATTTCTATTTTAAAATGTTTTATGGAGAAATGGAATTTGATTTTTTGACCTATTTGTGCCGCTCAATCAAAGGAGTTTTGATGTTACAATCCACACGAGGGGTGAGATTAAGCCCAAAAAGGCTGGCTTGGAGGGGTAGGCATCTTTTGCTCATCCTAATGTCGTTGCAGTAATTTATATGATTGTCATAGTTACTTGTTTATGATTTGACTAATCATGAGAAAATGCATAAATTGTAATTGAGTAATCTCAAGTCCAGGCGGTGTAAAAAAACCAAAATGCAAAAATGAATTGGAAAAATTTTATATTGTGAAGCTCCCATTGAGATTCATCTAGGTCGTGAATTTGGATTCTTGTATGCTGGTGACGAAGCATTACCATCATTTATATTGTACTACTGTGTCGTATATTAGTGTTACTTACATTGCGTGTGCGCTTTCACAATATTTCTTATATGTTGATGTTTGAGCTAAAGTGGTATATCTTATTCTACTGACTTGCTTACCTACTGATGATGTGGATCTCGTACTAATTGGTTTATATGAGATATATTTTATCTGTGATGGTTATTTGATTGAACTAATCATGTGTATGCTAGTGTTATGTTGTGAGTATACTCATTGACAGTATTGATTCATGTTCCCCCCTCCGGCCCGCACCACACACATAACCCACAGACTGAAGGAACCATAGCATGGGGAATGTTCGTGTCTCTTTGCAAGTCTCATTTTGAGTTGTGGGTCACCGGTGGACAACATGGTTTTGAAAATTGACGGTTATGGTGCGTAATGACTGTTACGTAACAGTAACGGTATGCTTCGATTCCGTTACGGTTCGATATAACGGAAAGAATGAATTTCATAGTTGTAACGGCCATTGCGGTTCCATAACGCGCCCGTAACGAACGTAATGGGCAATTTCAGCCCCAAATTCAACCAACTTTTGTCATCTTTCATCTTTCACTCAAATACATGTTTAGATCTAGAAAATCTTTCAAATAAAAGCTTAAAAATGCATTTGTGATCAGATCTGTGCTCTCTTCCAAAAATTTCAGCCCCTGCTCGAAAGATTTGAACTCAAAAGCTTGACCAGTGATTAGATCTGTGCTCTCTTCTAGTCGGTGTGGTTGCCGCTTGCTTCGAACGATCGAAGACAAGTCGATCTTTCTGTATCGCTCCATCGAGTTGGTCTCTTGTCTTGGGTAAATCCCACCGCCTCTTACTTACTTTTTTTTTTAGTTTTTGTTTTTGTGGATATAATGACGATAAGGTATTTACTTGTCTCTTCACTTTAGCTACTGTTTTTATCTTTTTTTTTTTTTTTTACTTTTTAATGATGTAGTGTTGTCTTATCTCTTTAGATCTTTAGATATTATAAATTTATAATGCTGTGTTTGAGATATATTTTTGGTCAGATAAAACATGTGTTTAATTAAATAATTTTAATAGAGTATATTATTTTAATGGAATTTACATGGGTATCATAATTAAGGGTGTCAATCATTTCGTGTTCGTGTCAAGACCCACAGAAAAAAAAATATTTATTGTGTTCTAAGTATTAAACATTAGTCTAGATTATTTATTATGCGTATTTAATAATTGTGTCAATTTTATAATTGTTTGTGTCAGGTTCGTATCAACGAGTTAGAGTTGACACCCTTAATCACAATTAACTAATTTTAGTATAGGCACTAATCATTTTAAGGAATGTTTTGTGGGTCCATAATTCATTAATTATTTTAAATAAAAATTGTGTGTCACTGTGTGTCTTACCATTTACTAATTTTATTTATTTGGAGTAGATAGATGAAAAGTAATGTTATTGCTTTCTCTTTTTTATTATATTGTACAATTCTAAAAATCATTTTAGTTCTATTAATATTTTTTATTTAATAAATTGTTACATTTGTAATTGTGCATTTCATTTGTTCGATTGTTGCAAATGGAAGGGTCACCGATGCATAGTGACTTTAGAAATATTATTAATACTTATGATATTTTATTATCATGTTTATGATACAATAAAATGCACTAAAATACAATAAAATGCACTAAATCATCGAGCAAGGTGCCTGCTATATGGTGGGGAATGATCAATCAATAAATATTTGGACAGAACCTTGGGTTCCTAATCTGCCAACATTCAAAGTCCATCTTCAGCAGGAATCAGAGAATCTTCCCAGCCTTGTATCTGAACTAATTGGCCAGGACACCAACAGCTGGAACATAACTCTCTTATCCTCATTGTTCAATCAAGAAACCATTCATGCTATACTAAGAATTCATATCCCAACCTTTTAGAGGGAAGACAAGCTATTGTGGATACCGAACTGGAATGGGAATTTTGACTGCAAGTCTGCCTACAAATCTTATAAAGCTGTTCAAGATTCACAAAGTCACTACCTAGCAAAAAGCGACTGAAAGAGATTATGGCAGACTTCTATTCATGAAAGACACAAAAATGTTCATTTGGAGATTAACTACAGAGTGTATACCAACTAGAACTTTACTAGCAAGCAGATTTTCTATACCAGACATCCTTTGCCCCATATGCCACCAATATCCAGAAACAGCCATGCATCTATTCTTCGTTTGCCATTTGCCTAGGATGGTCTGGTTCACAAGATGGGGGCTTTGCACAGATTCTTTTTCTCACCTCAGTCTACAAGAATGAATTTAGAACATCCTCCATCCCACCATCCTTTTTGGACCCAATAGCCCTCCTTACTTTGAACTGTTGCTATTCACAGCTATCTTGACTTATAGTACCTGGACTTGGAGGAATAAGACTCTTCACAATAGTCAACTAGTCATTCCACATCAATTCCTCTAGCAAGTTTTGAAGACCTTTGATGAGTTTAGAGAAGTTAAAAGCCATTCAAAGGCCCCACCAATCCAAAAACCATCAGAATTTTGGAGATCCCCTCATGAAGGAATTACAAAAGTTAACTTTGATGCAGCAGTGGGGAATAAGAATTCATCTATTGCAGCAATTGCCAGACTTCATGATGGATCAGTTATAGGAAGTGAACTCCAGATCGTAACAGAAACAGACCCACTCATAGCTGAAGCTCTACCTGCAAGGCAAGCTGTGGAATGGGCACATGCCAAGCGATGGTCTTATGTGCTCATAGAAGGAGACTCACAGATTGTAGTTCATTCCGTCATGCTCCCTTATGTCAAACCTCATTGGACTATGCTCTTAATTGTACAAGACATAAAAGTCATTCTTCAGCATCATCCGGAATGAGAATTTCTTGGGTTCGCTTCGGATCGTTGTGTCTAGATTAGAAACAAATCTAAACAAGGCTGCTGAAGCACTTGCAGAGGTAATACTTTAGTATTTCAATCTTAATTTACAAATGTGCTGAATTAATATATAACATCAATATACCCATGATATTTAGGTAAAAATATTTCGGGAGGCCATGTATTGTTTTACTGACCAAGTTACAATTAGAGGAAGAACAAAAAGTGATCAAGGTAATTAAGTAGATTATTTATACACTTATATTTTGTTCTCATGATTTTCTATTTATATTTTTCTTTAAAGTTTTAATATGTTTCTTATTATTATGCAGCTGAATGGTGTTTATGTATGACACTGATTCTCCAAATTTGAGAAAGATTGTTATGTGAATATTATTACAAATAGCTTCATCTAGTAGTTGTGAGAGAAACTGGCACATGCTCTCATTCACACTAAAGTGCGGAATAGACTCAATTATCAAAAGTTAGAAAGGCTGGTGTTTACACAGTATAACATGATGTTGAAGTTAAAGCACCTTATGAAGGATAAAAAAGGGTATAAATTCAAACCTATAGACTTAATCACTGTTTTTGACGAAGATGAAGGTATTTCAGAGTAGTTAGATAATCCTGGTGATACACTTTTAGATGAACTTGATGATGATGGGTAATCAACAAGACCAAACACTTTCCTAGCGACGTGGGCAAATCGTTTTTCCGATGACGATGGAGGAGTAGGCCTAGGTCAAGGTGTTGTGCTACCACGAAAATCAAGATCCAAAATAAGTAGAGGAGGATCAAGTAAAGCAATGGATGATGAAGAGTTTGACAGACTAATGAGAGGTCCACCAAGACGTAAGCAACCTATCACTGTCACTAGTAGTACTGAGGACGATCATAATAGTGATGGTAGCAATGATGATGGTGGTGAAGATGATGATGAAGATAGTGGTGGTGGTGATAGCCATGGACATGGAGGTAGTGGTGATGGAGGTATGGGGAGCCAAAGTCCACATGAAATTGTATTCACTGTAGAGGAAGGATTTATACATGCTACACAAGATGAAGATCATGGCTCTCGACAAATGCTTCAATATGAACGACGCTTAAAATCAACTCGAGATCGTCAACGTGAGCGTACTCAAAATTCGATCACTCCACATGGTATGGGTGTTATTAGGCATGGAGCTGATATGATTAATGATGGTTTTTCTACCATGAGTATAAGTGGAAGTGGAAGTGAACACCATAATTATGGTTCGTCGTCTTCATATGGTTATGGTTCTGGATATGGTATTCCCTCATATGATTATGGATCGGGGTATGACACACGATACGAATATGGATCGTCAACATATGGTTATGGATCTGGCTATGACTCCCAAATATCCTCCTTATATAGACAAGATGAAGGTTGGTCAGGGACTGGTGCATTCGTTCCCCAACAGATTGGATGTAGTGTTGCAGACTATCAGAGGTTTGGGAGAGAATATAATTCATATTATCGTAATAATATGAGTTG
The DNA here is from genome assembly GCA_963454935.2 of Ilex paraguariensis. Lineage (NCBI taxonomy): Eukaryota > Viridiplantae > Streptophyta > Magnoliopsida > Aquifoliales > Aquifoliaceae > Ilex > Ilex paraguariensis. Next base: position 16,284 of record CAUOFW020001060.1, on the reverse strand, counting down.
GAATAACTATTGTCATCATATTTTTGTCACATATGAAGTTTCTTTAAGTAGCTACCCAGAGCCTACACCGATGTATGAGCCTGCTTGACACTCCACAGGGGGATAGATGTAGCCATGTAAGTATGTACTCATTAGCATTTTATGTGTATTATGAGACCTTAATATTATATAAAAATGTGTTTATTTGATAAAAATTAAGTGTTGAAAATTAATTTAAGTGATTTTCGCCTTATGTCAAGCTTTTTTTTTCCTCCAATTTAAATTTATTCTTGTATAAATGGATGTTAAGTCAATAAATATGTTGAATTAATCAATTATTTAGCTTATCTTTATAGATTAATGGATTGTATTTGTGTTTCCACGCGTTTTCATATTTTTTTCCGTATTTTCATTGCGTTTCCGAAACTTTTCCGTTTTTTAGATGACTGAAATGGTACTTCGAAACGAAATTTCGATCCTTGGTGCTGCTCATGAATTAGCAAGATGGGGGCTCGCTATGAGTTATACAGGTCCACTCCAGCCAGACCAACTGCCAAATTCAACAAAGGCTCAAGTGGATTTGGATGCACATCCCTTCCATGCTACATTAGGATGCTTTTAATTACTGTCTTTTGTTATTGTACCTACTCTTAAATCTTATTCTCATTTATCAAAAAAAAAAAAATGCACTAAATTACTAAACATCCATATTTGCATAATTTTAAGTTAAAACATATAAATATTCATGTTCTATGGAAGGTTGTGAGTTGAAAAAAAAATCACGTATTCAGTTTCCGTTTCCCTTACCATTACATAATGCCCGTTTCATCCTGTGTCCGTTACACCGTTACCGTTATTAAGAACCATGGTGGGCAACTTTCTTTGATCAAGGGCCGGGGCACAAGGATCTTGGTATTTAGAGGATATTTCTCAATCTCGTGTAACTGATATAAATGTTTGTGTTGTAGGGTTTGAAAACCTTAATGGTTCACCCAAGGGATACATGAAATATCTATTGTATATGAATCTATAGGTGTATGAATATAAGTTGTTTACACCTGATTGGTGTTTTTGGGTATCTATTGTTATGTGTATATAAGTTTACATGTTGTCAAATGTGAGGTTACTCTATCCTTGAAGGGCGAGATTGCTACCTCCAGATAGGTGTAAAAAATTGGTATCCAAGCCGTGTTATTTGGTTCTGAAGACAAGTGTTATTAAGACGGCATTGGACCCATAGGTTATGAAAATGTCCAGGTTGATTGGGTTAAGTTAACTTCAAATGAATAGTGATGTGTGAGTAAGATGGTTGACTTACTAAAACACTTTCTTATATTCTATATTGATTTTGTGTGATTTGATGATAAGTATTAACTTATTATTGGTGTGTTGATCTTTGTTTCTTTGAGTTGATGTGCGGAAATACAATGTCTTGTGAATGTGTGTGCTTGGATGAATGATCTTTTATGTGTGTGGACAGACAGTAAGTGGTGAATGAATATTACAATTGCTCTGACAATAATAGTGTGGGTGGCTATTATTGAGGATTTATGGGATACTCATGGCTGCTTGTTTGTTTTTGGATTATTATTGTCGTGGTTCTGGTTGTGTTAAGGATTCCTTTAAACAAGTGAGGGGTGGAAATAACGTCTTATTGAAAGTAATACATACATTGTAAGTGTATTATTTCATGCGATTGAGAATGACAAAAATAAGCTTATTTGATACTAATATATGGTTTATTGGTTATGAATTGTGATGATGTTGAGAATGAATTTGTGGTATAAGATATGGTGATATATTTAATGTAGCCTTGATGGGGGCATATATGTGTAGTAATTGCATTGATGTAGCCTTAATGGCGGATTATATAACCGTAATATCATATTATATGGATCAAGATCTCCTCCATTACACATCTTTTTCAATTTCCTTTTTGGCGGATCATCTACCATTAATAAGTGAGTGACCCACTCATATACAATGATTCCCATTTAAATGCCTGATAGGTGATCCGTGAAGAAGAGAATTGAAGTGAAAGTGTCTTGGAGGGAATGATGATTATATGGACTTAGTGGCAGATTATGTTGCCTTGGAGATAGTTTCATTGACTAATTGTCACATGTATTTGCTTATCGGTGGATTATATTGCCCTAGATGTGGATATCTATCTATACACACATACAACTATAAAATGTCAATAAAAGTAAAAATTTTTGATTGACTAAAATAGCTCTATAAAAACAATTAATGGCCATATTGTTTTTTTAGTTAATACCATCATTAACAACATCAATGTTATTAGTTATTACATATTAGTAATTGTGAGGATAGTTTAGACTGTTGGGTCGATTTCTGTTCCTTCATAGTTCATAGTCTCTTTGTCTTATTTGTAACCGTAAATAATAGACTCTTCTATGTTGGTTCTTCAGCCTCTCATCTCAACCATCTCGTCTCTTATCTTTTTATTCCCACTTTTCTTCCAAATCAAAAGATCCATCATCAACAAGACTCTTCTGATTCAACATCCACATCTCACACAAAGTAAGCTATGTCTTCTTACTTTTCATTTCCGTTTTTCATATTTTCATTGAGTCCCAATACTTACAATTCTTCTTTGGTTGCAAATTACGGTAATGAATTTGGTTTCCGATCTGATTCCAATGGTTCATGTATTGTACCAATTCCCATCGCACCATGGTTCTGAATAACGGTAACGGTCACTGTAATGGTAACGGAACAGGTGTAACGGACGCAGTGTGAAATGGGCGTTACGTAACGGTAATGAAAACCGAATGCGTAAATTTTTTTTTTAACTCACAACCTCTTATAGAACATGAATATTTATATGTTTCAACTTAAAATCATGCAAATATGGTTGTTTAGTGATTTATTGCATTTTATTATATCATAAACATGATAATAAACTATCATAACTATTAATAATATTTCTTAAGTCACTATGCATCAGTGACCTTTCCATTAACAACAATTGAACAAATGAAATGCACAAATTACAAATGTAACAATTTATTAAATGAAACATATTGATAGAACCAAAATAATTTTTAGAATTGTACAATACAATAAAAAAGAGAAAGCAATAACATTATTTTTCATCTATCTACTCCAAATAAAATTAGTGAATGGTAAGACACACAATCTTTATTTAAAATAATTAATAAATTATGGACCTACAAAACATTCATTAAAATGATTAGTGCCTATACTAAAATTAGTTAATTGTGATTTAGAGTGTCAACTCTGACCCGTTGATACGAACCTGACGCAAACGATTATAAAATTGACACAATTATTAAATACGCATAATAAATAATTTAGACTAATGTTTAATACTGAGAACACAATAAATATTTTTTTTTCGTGGGTCTTGAAGGATTGATACCTTTAATTGTGGTACACAAGTAAACTCTATTAAAATAATTAATAAACTCTATTAAAATTATTTAATTAAACACATGTTTTATTTGACCAAAAATATATCTCAAACACACCATTATAAATTTATAATATCTAAAGATCTAAAGAGATAAGACAACATTACATCATTAAAAAGAAAAAAAAAAAAAAAAAAGAAAAGATAAAGGCAGTGGCTGAAGTGAAGAGACAAGTAGACAACTTACTATCATTATATCCGCAAAAAGAAAAAGAAAAAGAAAAGAAAAAGAAAGAGGTGGTGAGATTTACCCAAGAGAAGAGACCAACTTGATGGAGTGATGCAGAAGAGATCAACTCGTCTTTGATGGTTCGAAGCAAACAACGACCACACCAACTAGAAGAGAGCACAGATCTGATCACTGGTCAAGCTTTCGAGTTCAAGTCTTTTGAGCAGGGGTTGAAATTTTTGGAAGATCTAGAAATTTTTTGGAAGAGAGCACAAATTTGATCACAATGCGTTTTTAAGCTTTTATTTGAAAGATTTTCTAGATCTAAACGTGTATTTGAGTGAAGGATGGAAGATAAGAGAAGTTGGTTGAATTTGGGGCTGAAATTTGGGTTTGACACTCAAATCAAGTTTTTTTTTGGGCTGTAACAGGTCAAATAGGCCAAGTTTGCCCATTACGTCCGTTACAAGCGCGTTAAGGAACCTTAATGGCCGTTATGGCTGTGAAATTCATTTTTTTTGTTATATCGGACCGTAACGGAATCAGAGTATGCCATTATGTTGGCCGCGCCATAACGGCCGATTTTCAAAACCATGATTGCACCTTCTCTAAGGTGTTTGAAATAAGCAACATATTCGTAGTGCCTCTTTAATTGGAGACAAAATAGTGATCTTGGGTTTTTTTTCCTGGAATTTTCATGATGTAGCGATGGGCTTGGTTCTGAGTGCAACAAACTGTCAGGTTGGACAACAGGTCCCTCTTCACAAAATCCATCTTCACTTGCAGTATCTGTGGTCAAAGAATGACATCTGCCATTAACCCTCATGCCTCCATTGAGGGCACCATCTTCATGAAGGTATTTATAGATTAATGATGGTGATATTACGTTCACGTTTCTCGACATGGATGATGACAATCATCCATATTTCTAATGATGCTTGTAAATAGACCTGTAACCCTTGGTTTATGTGTATACATGTTTCTTAGGCTGAGAAACTAATTGTAGTGCATCCCGATTACAGATTTTACATTTTTTTGACACCAGTGTTCAAGTAATGACTTCCAGGATGGTAATCTGCTTAGCAATATAAACAACATAAGATAATTCTTGTGGAATGGATTTCCTACTTTTAATTTGTTTGCGTGTCTTTTGTTGAAAAAACAGAATCACCTTAGGGATTGGTGGAATACTATTCAATGTGCAGAGTTGACCATGGTTACTTCCTGCTAAAAACTTGATGACCTGCATAACTTCATATCCTTATAATGGCGTTTCAGAAGATGAACTTGGGTCATTTATTCAGTTTTAGTGATTGCCTAGGGAGTGCGAGTGCAACTTGCCATTTTGTTTTTTTCCTTCATATAAAGGCAGGCAGTTATAATGGTTGTGTTTGGTATTGTTGCCCTGCAGTTTAAGGTTGTTATTATGTGAGAAGTTTCCATTCAGTAAGTCATCATGTTCAGTCAAATTCAACTTTTTTACTACTCCACTCAATCCTATTTACAAGGGATAGCTCTATTACAGATAATTTTTTTTGCGTGGTTGATGTGCATGTGTACAATTACACTTGGTTCTCACAAATGAATTCCCTTCTTTAGCCATCGTGTATAAGGCACTCAAATTAACCTATTTACTTGTTCATTTGTCTGATTGTTTCAATCAACTCTGAAAAATCCCGTGGATTGTAAATGGTATGATTATCGAGTGTACATTGGTTTATGGGTGTGCCTGTGTACTTCTAGACTTAGCACTTCTAGACTCTTAAGTGTGAATGAGGTAATACCATTTATTAAAGTTACAAGAGAAAGCCTATTAAAACCTTTTTGTTCCCAAAATTGTAGTACAAAAGTCTATACAGTGAGCCAAAAATCTCCTCCCTTGAATTTTAGGTAATCCTATTTTATAAACATTTTAGCTCAATAGTGCCAATGCCCGCCTGAGTCTCCCTATTGTCAATCTGCAAGCTCCAACAATAGATAGTTACATGAACATCAAATGAAGCTTTTACTAACTATTTAACTATCAGTCTGTCCTCTTGCAGAACATGACTAATTTAGTTCCATATCCTTTATTGCAAACATGACTAATAGTGTGCTTAAGCTATTGAAGATTTAGCAAATTAGGAGCTGCTAATTTCATCTCGTGACTGCAACTTCTTTGCCCATTTTTTAGGCCTGTTTGATGATTACTACTTGATGGACATACTTCCATATAGGATATCGTAATAAGTAGGGATTATGCATGTAATGGACGTTTATGAATTGAGGACTCTACCATAGGCCCATAGTATGGAAGTGATAATTGGGAATGGGTGATAGATGCAAGAGTCACGTCTATATATCCAAACCATTGGAGGTATATTAGGATCTCATTCGTTTATTTCATATTTTACTAAATAATTATTGCTGCAAGAGTAGTTATTGATGCTTTACCTGGCCTAGATTAGGCAGTTCTTGATGTTTTGGAACCTATTTATAGCCTATGCATTCTGATGGATTTTGTAGTGATTGATAGTTATTGTTTTTAACTTAAAAATATCTAGCGTTAATGTGTTTTGTTTAACGAGCTTAAAGGAGATTTGGTTATGATCTTTTGTAGGATGTTTCCTATCTTCTACTGAACATTTAAACCGAAATCTCTCGCTTTAGTCTGTTCAGATTTGTGGTTGTTGACCACTCCGTTATCAGATTGTGAACTTTGGATTAGTACTGTGTGTCTGTGCACTAGTGATCTATGGTATCTTTCACACACATTTACGTGTGTATAATTATATTTTTATTTTTGTTGTATTGCTATTTGTTTGTTTGTATAGAGAGCTTGATCGATTATGATGAAGATTGGAAGGAGGAAATGCTACAAGGATTTTTGAGGGCATCGACTCCACCAATAATGAGAAATGCAATATAAAAACTTTAAGCCTGTAAACAAGGTGCGTTACTGTTATGCATGAGTTTTGACATATGAATTGCTCCATGGAAATATTAATCTATGATGTATCTCACAAGCTGTCCTTTTTTGGGTCATTCTATTGGTTGCTTATTTTCTAATTCATTCTTTCTCATATTTGGCTAGGACTTGTATCCTGATATCACTATGTTGTGTTGTATTGATTGACAATGAAAGGTGTGTTGAGAAGGGTGGATGACCTAATGTTTGGATGCCAGAGATAGCCTGAGGCCAAAATGAAAAAGGTGATACAACATGGAAAATCGAGGGAAGTTCCATGAAATCATTAAACAACATGATTATGAAATTCCCAGACTTTAGTGAGAGCTTAAGAAAATGCAAAGTTGTCTTTGATTAATTTGGGGGATCAATATTCGAGAACTCAGGGGTCGTTTGTAACGTGTTTGTTTTCGTATCTTTGAAAAAATCAAAAACAGAGATAATTTTTGTCTCTGTTTTGTGATAAACACTGAAACAGAAAACATGTTTGGGAGTTATTTGTGTCTATTAAATTATGAGAACAAAAATAAAAAATCATGTTTGGTAACTACTTCAAGTTTTATCATAAATATGCTTTATAATATTTCATACAACAAAATATAAATCCAAAAGTTCTTTAACCCAACATATTCACTAATTCATCAAAATTCACGTACAGAATTCCTTTCACAGGGATGGTTGATCTTCTAAAATAAAGAATAGAAGATCCTTCATCCATATAGCAAAAAAATACATTGTAAAAGGATAAAAAAGAAACTAACAAGCTCAACATAGCAGCAACAAACAAGAAGCTCAACATAGCAGCAACAAATAAGAAGCTCAAAGGTGAAACACAATTCTCAAAACAAAACCAAACACACATCACAGACCCTCCTCTCTTCCAAATTGAGCATTTTGCAGATCCCAAAAAGTACTGCAACCATGTCTTGCAATCTGTCATCCATTGGAACCCCCAACTTCTGAAATCTGTTATCGATTGGAACCCTTCTTTAAGAATTTTCCCGAACAATAGTTTTGCAATAGGAGGCACAACCTGCTTCCAGGTGACTGCAGCATCAGCTTGCTCCTCTTGTATACTCCTGAATCAGAAAGCCTCCAAACCAACTTCTTTTCCATTTCCATTTCCAATTCCAATTCCAAAATAAATACACACACCAACACTTACTTAACACACAGACTCACAAACACTTGGGTGGTGTTTTACACAAAGCATTACATAGATTTAAGCTTATGTAAATCAAATATGCAAATCCATACCCATAATTGCAGATTCATAGACATACCCAAAATCAAATATGTAAATTCAAACCCATAATTGCAGATTCATAGCCATACCCAAAATCAAATATGTAAATTCAAACCCATAATTGCAGATTCATAGCCATACCCAAAATCAAACACATACACGAGATTGGTGCTTTCAATGGTTTGACTGAGGCTAGACACATACAATTCGACCGCGACAAGCGCGCACACCCACACCCACACCCACACACACACCCACAAATTGACACACACACACAAACAAAAACACAGATCTAAGTTGTATATACATAGATCTTTGTATATATATATATATATATATATATATATATGAGAGAGAGAGAGAGTTTTATATACATACATGCACAGCAAGAGAGAGATCGACAGAGGGTTTTTGTTCGTCTTCGTAGGCAGAGCACCATCAGTTTGTTTTCGTAGAGAGAGAGAGAGAGAGAGAGAGGACGAAATGAAAAAAATATCAAAATTCTCAACTATTTACACTTCCATAAAAAATACACATCTTTTGTTGCTAAAAATGATTGAATTCGAGACCTCATTAACATTCTTCAGCCACTGAGCGCTTGTTTTGTGTTTTGATTGTTTCTTGGAGCACAATTTTTTTGTTCTCATTTTTATGGCTTGTTTTCAAGACAACTAAGATGAAACAAAAAACAAAAAAAATTACTAAATACATTTTTTGTTTTTATTTTTAACAAAAATTGAAAACAGAAACACAAAACAAGAGACAAAAATACCAAACAAACAGCCCCTCAGTAAGGTGCATGTTTTCATCCCCAGCTTTTTGTGCATGTATATATGTGGCAGAAATTAATCAAAGATTTATCCTATTCTTTGTTGTATGCCTTTGTAAATATAAGTTTAATGTTAGGTTCGGATGTTGCTAGAAGCAAAGCTTTGTGAGGTAAATCATGCATAGTATTATCAATTTGAAAATCTCAATTTTAAATGGTTCAAGTGAAACGTACTTGTGCTCGAACTAATTTATATAAATATGGCCTTTATGACAAATATTACCTTTGCTGCGAATATTGCTTGTGTGGCATACTGGTGTGCTTATTTAGTGAAAATTGACACTTCCGTTGTTGGAGAAATTTACGGTACCTATTTTTTTTTTTTGGGTATTGTATTGTCATTACAGATTTTATGGTTGCTTTATAATTTTTGAGGGTCATTATACAATTTTTGTGATAAGTTGCGATCGATCCTAAAATTGTTAGAATCTATTGCAAGTCACCAAAAAAGTTACAACTTAGTCCAAAAAAATTGTAATTAAAATATTAGAAGTTGTAACTTGACCCAAAAAATTATATTTTTTTTTGTTGTAAATAAACCCAAAACTTAATATTAAATTTCACAAAAGTTATAAAATTTAGAGGTATGGTATTAATTTCTTTTTTTTTAGAGTCTTGTCCTAAGTTGTTTAATGCCATAGGGAATATTGCCCTTGTGGTCTATTGATTGTTGAATCAGCGTCATTTTATCTGGGTAGAGAAATTGGTATATGCTTATTTACGAACCTGTATCGAATATTTAGCAAAAGTTGCTTATTAAATGATGGTGATGATTAGATCTGTGAATTCTTAAAATTTTTTTTTAATGGAACTACTCATTCAATAATCTTTGTTAGTTTGGTAAATAAAATTTGATAAGTATTTTGGTAAATGTAGCGGTGTTGCTCGGGGAAGATAGAACTTAGAGCCAGATGATTCCTTTATAACTTAAGAGGCTGAAGGATTCAACTCTGCATGTTTGAATAAGTGGCATACATCTATCTAAACACTGTAATGCAATGAGCTTTAAGCGGTGTTGTTTGTTTAGACTAACATTTTTGCCAACAATCCCAAATAAATTTGTTGTTTCCAAACAGGCAGAAATCTGTATTTCTCCTGAAAACATGAAGTCCATCATATGTCTAATGGATAGGGCCCAGCTTGGGTTGGGCAACCCGAAAAAATTAGGATTTGAGTAAAATTCTTAATACTTGGGTTAGATTTAAGTTAAAAAATTCTAACCCGAATTCAGTTTGGGTTGGGCTCGGGTTAAGGCATCAGGTTCAACCCGAACCTGACAAATTAAAAAAAAATTATATAGATAAAGTATTAGCACTAATTTTTTATTTTTGTTCCATTGTTTTCTGTCTCTCTCGTTCATTTTTATTTTTGTTCTAGCATTAACGTTGTTAAAAATTTGGTTGAAGTTATTGGTTGTTAATTTAGGTGAATATTATGTAATATATGTATTAAGTTTAAAACAAGCAGCCTAGTTTTAGCTCTATCCGAACTCAACCGAATTAAATCCATAAAGTAACACGAAATCAACCCGAACCCGCTCGAATTAAATTTGGGCAGTGCTCGAGTTAAGTTCCTCAAATCGAGGTAGGGTTTGAGTTAAGATTAGGGTTAAAAATTATATATTTAGAATTGAGTTAGAGATGATTATCTAATCCGTCACCCTTACTAATAGAGCACTAGTCGACGGTGTGTTACTGGTTATGGACTGTTGTCTTTCATAATGGGCTGGGGCTCTGAACTAAAAACACGATTGGGCTCCCCCAAATTCTCTATTAGTTAGTCTCTAAGTTGCATACATCTATATTCAGACTATGTACGACGGAAATCTTATAAGATTTTATACACATTAATTATTTCAAGGGGAATGTTAGGTTACCCAATTATGCTTTTCGGTACTTCATCTTTACCTTTTGGCCAATTAAAATATGCCATGTGTGCATTTTTTTTTCTATTTTATTACATTTTAATTAATAGCCATAGATCATTCAATTCAAAATCAATGATCTGGATTGTTTTTTGGGATGGTACCACAGGTGCCGTAGCATTGCCGTTATTCCATGGAAACCACTCAAGTAGCTTTAGGTTAGACCAAGGGGGTATGGGACAAAACACAATCCAAGTGGATTTTTTGGAAAATGACTCATTATAGGGAGGAAAGATTGAAGTCAAATGGAGGAAAGTGTTTTTTAATTTTTTTTTTGAGTAGGACCATATGAAGAAAAGTTGAATGGGATGGACTACTACAGTGTCCGCAACTTCTATGAATTTTAGCTGATGATTAGACATTGACTAGAGAGCAAAAGTATAGAGATTGTGGAAGAGCACAAAGAGGTTGAGAAATTTCAACCATCCTTGAGGTAGGCTACATTGTTTTGAAGTTTATACCCCAAAGTCCATGCTTTTGTATAAATTTCCACTTTTGTCATCTTACCCTTTACCCCTAGATTTTTCCCCAAGTGTGGATTTTAGCCGAGAATTAGACATTGACTAGAGAGCAAAAGGAGAGAGCGAGTTTGTGGAAGAGTACAAAGAGGTTGAGAAATTTCAACCTTCCTTGAGGTAGGCTACATTGTTTTGAAGTTTATACCCCAAAGTCCATGCTTTTGTATAAATTTCCACTTTTGTCATCTTACCCTTTACCCCTAGATTTTTCCCCAAGTGTGGATTTTAGCCGAGGATTAGACAATGACTAGAGAGCAAAAGGAGAGAGCGAGCTTGTGGAAGAGTACAAAGAGGTTGAGAAATTTCAACCTTCCTTGAGGTAGGCTACATTGTTTTGAAGTTTATACCCCATAGTCCATGCTGTTGTATAAATTTCCACTTTTGTCATCATACCATTTACCACTAGATTTTTCCCCAAGTTTGGATTTTAGCTGAGGATTAGACATTGACTAGAGAGCAAAAGGAGAGAGCGAGCTTGTGGAAGAGTACAAAGAGGTTGAGAAATTTCAACCTTCCTTAAGGTAGGCTACATTGTTTTGAAGTTTATACTCCAAAGTCCATGCTTTTGTATAAATTTCCACTTTTGTCATCTTACCCTTTGCCACTAGTCTTTACCCAAGGGCACGTTTTATTTGGGTATTAAAAAATGAGATTGGATTAAATTAATTTAATATTAAATTTTGATCAAATTATAAGGTCTATTCTTATACCCTGAATTAATACCAGTCCAATGTTATAGTGTGAAATAATGCCATGTGATGGTATTAAATCTATCGTAAGTTGTAACTAGTATTAAGATCGAGAACAAGAAGATTGTCCTTTGACTTATATTTTTTTGGATAGAATTGGATTCAAGGGTAATTTTGTAACTTTGAACTTAACACAATGCATCAATATCTAATTCAAACATAAGATTGGTGTTATAATAATGGACTCTTACTTTGTTCCAATCCTATTTCATTTGGTATCCAAACAAAACGATCCTTAAGGTGTTTTTTTTTTGCTACAGGATGTTCAAGCTTACGTTATCTATTTCTTTGAGTTTGGATATTGATCATCATTGTCTGAACGAATTTAAAACATATTCCTTGAGGAACGATTTATAGAATTTTGAGTTACTAGAGGCTAGATTCTAAATCACTCTTAAATGTTAAACAATACCTAATTTTCTTAATCTGGATTTTTCCTTGGAGCCACGGTAGTGCACGTAATTGAAGCAAAATCCACATTTCAAACGGTCCATGTCAACGACTTTGTCAAATCGAATTATTCAATTAACACAAATTTAGTAGTATTATCGTTGTAATACATCATTATCATTGTTCAATTTTCAAGTCCAATATGAAATCCAAGGGAAGCTTCTCAATGTTGCCGTATATTCATCGAAAACCTCCTACATGACAAAGAGAGGAGGTCTGATGTGATTATTGAATTTTTCGTATATTTTGAGCAGCTTACATATGCACCTCGACTAGCTCTCGGTTTGATTAAAGATAAGTCATTTACGTCGAGACTAGAAAATTCATAAAATATAAATTCCTCATTGCCTAACCAAAAAAGATTCTTAAAATTTAAACTCAAGACGTCTGAATTTACGACTTGTCCATTTACCAGTTAAGCTACCCCTAAGTTAGATTATTTGATTTTTAGTGAAATATGATGGCACCCCTTTTTCTTGTAAGCTTCTTATTAAATATCCTCTTAATAACAAAATATTTTTTTGATTTTATCTAATTGAATTGGAAATTTTAAAAAAAAAAACCAATAAAAATGGCAAAAGGGGAAATAAAGTTTGCCATGTTTAGACACATCATCCTTAGGCTCTAATTCATAGATTCATTTTTTTGTTTTTGGTTTAACTATTAGGGTATTCGGGCCGTCTAATTTATACATACATCGATTAATTTTTGTTCAATTAAAGGTGAATTTTATTCACATCGGGACTAATATATTCATGAATTTTATTGATAATTCTCACATGGATTCCTTAATAAATTCTGTTTTATTTATATCTACTACTAATGTCTTGCTTTAAGTTTGACACGGCATTTCTTGGTTATTACTTTTAAACGATTTTTTCATATAAAATAATAAATTTTTCGTATTTTATAGTAACCCAACATATTGGTTATTGTTCAGCAATTATATCTGCTCGAATTGATACCCTCTCATAAATTGACACGTGTAATTAAAAAATTTCGTTAGTCTTATAAAGTTGCGTACACGTCTATATATATATTTTTTAATACGCAAAGATTAAAAATAAAAATATATATATCAATGCATAAAACAGTAATTAACAACTCGGATAGACCCGTAAGTCTATAGACGTCCATATCAATAGGCCCAAACTTGTTGGCGGCACTTGGCGAATTATTAAAGTTAGTTGTCATTGTCTATAAGGGTCCAGCTGGTGGTGCTGGCTATCATAATAATAATATTCAAAATCACGTGAACTGGACTTTGCTGCGCCGTCGGTGGCAGCTTCCCTAAGTTTTCGTTTTACTGGGACCCACATTTGAATAGGTGTCCCGTTTTTACTTTTTTTTTTGGGAATTATTTCAAAAAAAAAAGTCAATCATATAAAATAAATGAATAATTAAACAACTAAATAGGAAATAAATGAGCAGATTCTAGTTGAATAATGTATATAAGTGATCCCTCTACGTTTGGGGTCACTCCCGAGTCACGAAGAGAAAGTTCGAAAAAAAAGGGGGTGTGATTCTATTAATGTTCGGATGTTTTTTAGTTATGTTTAGTCAATGTTGTTTTATGTTTGGGTACATGTATTATATGTATCTAATTGATATGTTAAATTCTAATTTTAAGCTCCTTCATCTTACCCCCAAAACAAATAAATAAATAAATAAATTTTCAAATACAACTAATTAATCTTCACAAATGTGCTTTCCTAAGGTGAGATAACATTGATTTACAGACAATAATTAAGTAGTATATTTGGAGGTTACGAGTTTGAGTTTCAAAAATAAATTTTTTTCGTACAGAGGTAAAATTGAATACATCTAACTTTTTCCAGACTTACAATGACGCAATTCACGTGCAGTATATCTATTAGTTCCATGTTATATGACTTTTGGTCTATTGAAAACGGTTAGCAACACTAAAGTTAGTGAGATTTTTTTTAATATAAAGTGTTTAGACTTACACTGACTATTCCCTCGAATTCGAATACTGATCATCACAATTTGAATGAATTTAAAACATATTTCATGAATAACAAGAGTGAGCTGTGACAACTCGTATTAAAAAAATTAATTGCTAACATGTAATTTAAGTAGTTAATTATAATCTTATATAGTTAATGATCATTTTTATAAATTTTAAATGAACAAATGAATCTCAAATATAATTTTTTTTATGTGAAAACAACTCAAATAAGTATAATATATGTTATATTTCGTATTAAAAATAAAATGTGCAATACATTACATATAAAAAATATGTGAACACATATATAGATTACAATAGATATTTTGTCTATTAGAATAAAAAAAAAAGCAATTATGAGAGAATCGACATTTGTCCAATCGCGCTTCGTTGGAGGCCAAGCCACAAATTGGCTATAAATAGCCATCACCTGGCCATTCGAGCATGGCATCAAAGAGAAGAAAGGAAGGGAGAGGGAGAGAGGAAGAGAGCAAGGAGAAAGAGAGAGATGAAGGAAGAGAAAGAGAGAAAAAGATGTAGACAGAGAGAGATTTATGAGGATTTGGGGTCAAAAATTAAATAAGAAATTTTACTTTCGATTATTTCCAAATTGAAGTGTCCTATTCGGGGTATTTCAAATTTCTTATTTATTGAAGTAATTAATGATTTTGAGGTATAGAGCATTATACAATATGTTGTTGTCTTTTAAATTTCTTTGCGAAGAGCGTTCTTTCATTATTTGAAATTTTGTATTCTTATTAATTAGTATGATTTATATGAAATTCTGTCAATGTTATTGGTTGACATGTATTTGTACAGTGGGCTAAATATTTTGGAATTGATTGGTACATGTACGAAGTGTATTTGAGAGCATAATTGATGAAATGTAATTATGGCCCTACGGGGTGCGATTGTGATTACAGGCCTGAAGGTGTAATGGTTCGATATGAGTATTGATTTTAAATGCTCAAGTGTCACTTGTCATGTCACCAAGAGGATCGGAGTATGAGATTAGGTTTGACAGATATTGAGCTTTGTGACTTATCGAATTGGATTCTTGATTCTTTTATTTATGATTGTCTATCGATTGAATTATTTGGTATTTGATAATTCATATTCTTTTTTCGTTGAGTATACTGTTTTCTGTCATATTGTATGCTTCCCCGCCTTTAATAATTTTCAGGATTATCTCAGAGGGAAGAACCAGAGTTGATATTTGAAGAATCGAAGACAGACGAATCTTGATATAATTTTTAACTTTGTGGGATTATTGAGGTGATGTATAACTTGAACAAATTCGTTTTTATATTGAGGAGGTTATTTTATTGGTATTTGGAGATCAAAATTGTAATTATAAATTTATCGAGACAATTAAAGCTGACCTTATATTTAGAAATTTATTTATGATTTATTATCGATCAATTAATTTAATCAAGTAACATGTCTGAGAAACCGAGGCGTTACACGGGCAATGCTTGATTACATGCTTTATGTTATCTTATTAATCCCCCTGCTGCCCCGCCCACCGCCGGGGGGGGAGGTGTTTGATATTTGCATTCCCCATTTATTATGGGAAAGATATTGAGTTTTATAGGTGGCCAGGAAAGGTATTGAGTTAAGAGTTATTAGGAGTTAGTTATAATTTATTAATTGAGTTCAAGTTATCATACAAAAATTAGTTGTTATAAAACTATATTATAACTTCAAAAAATTGGGACTAATTTAAAAATGTTAGGACTAATAACAATCAAACTCATTTTACTAGAAACACATTTGAATGAGTTCTTAATGTTTTCCTATTTTATAATACTTTCGGATACGAAACTAATCTTTTTTGTATCTTCTCTTGTCATTTATTATATATATATATATATATAATAATAATAATTGTGTGTGTGTGTGTGTGTGTGTGTGTGTGTGTGTGGGGCGCTTGCTTGCTTGCTTTTCGTTGCTTGCTTGTGTACATTGATCAATTAGCAAAGATTAGAATCAGAGAAATGGTAGTATTGGGTCAACCACCAAATAGATACTCTTAATAAACTGATAA
>CAUOFW020001059.1:1026706-1134116 GCA_963454935.2 Ilex paraguariensis | reverse complement strand
TGACCATATTTTCTCTTGTGTTGTTCTGCTTTGAATCTAAACCGAAGCTTCTCTTGCACGTAGAATCGAAGGTCTCTTTTCATTTTTGAGCTTTAAGCTAAGACTGAAGTACAAATAATCAATTAAAGTAAGCACCATCTTTTCAAGCGCTAAATGTCCTCAAAGTATTGTATTGCTTGAATCCTCGTTGATATTCTAGATTTCAATTGGACAGAATCACAGAAACAGAACTACCCTTTGGGTAACTTGGCTTTGTGCTCCACTGATAATATAGTCCGCAACGCATTAACCAGAGACGAGTCCAGCCCCTTCCTAGGAGGATCAACAACAACAACATATGATCCCACACATGTACTTTTTCTGCAATTACACAAAAATGTCACATTCAGCCAACCCAGTCCAATCTAATAAATAAAAAAACCAACCCAAACAAGGGTTGCACTCGTTGCGGGACTTATATGAAAGAAGTCATACTACAAACTCAGCTACCAACCATTTCTATATCTTTCACTAGTAGGAAGGGATGTGTTATGTGTGGTTACTGCCATCTACAAAAATCTATCATTATCCATTACATTAGACAATATTACAAAACTTAACCATTAAGCATTTTTAGTAAAATAAGTTCTATTCATTCATTAATATCAACCACATTGGGTCACCTAAACGTATCGTAGTTCGCATGTCCCTCAATCTTCATCATATGTTTGACATTCAACTCAATAATCCCTAAGAAAATTATGAATAAATACATTAAAAGAATCTTCATTAATTCTAATTTACAATAATTAAACCTCAAAGGACAAAAAAGAGATTCAACAATAAGATTAACATGTAGGGTAAAGAACAAGCCTTGTTTCAGGAGTTCCATAGCCGCATTGATGTTTGGATGATGAGCTAAGGAAACAAGAGGTTCAGACACATAAAATAACAATAGAAATCAAAATAGTGGTGTGGGCTGTGGTGATGGCAGATCATGGAGAGAGAAAAGTCTTAAGAAAGAGAGAGAGAAAGAGAAGGCGTGAAGGTGTTTGGCATTGAATGACGGTGAGAGAGAAACTTGGATGAATTTGGGGGGAGGGGGGAATATTAAGGGAAAGTGTGGATGAATTGAATTTTAATTTAGATGTTAATTTGATGAATTATAATATCAAAATGTTAAAAGTGTAATATCAAAACGTTAAAAGTATAATATCAAAGTAATATGAAAGGATTAAAGTGTAATATTACACCAAGATCGGTCGCTCATTTCAACGACAGGTCTTAATTCAAATTACAATTACACCCCTAAAATATGACAATGTTTATTTATCCAGTTATTTATTTATTCATTTATTTTGCATGGTCCACAATAACCTTATCTCTGTACCCCGTTCCTGCCATTTTTTTGTCTTTCTTGCCTTTTTCTTCTTTTCCCACCCAAATCACTTCTCTTACCTTCTCTCTATCCCTTTACTGGTACATATAACTTGTTTGAGAATAAAAAATATTTTTGTAATGCAAAGAATTTTTTTTCAAAAAAATTTGGACAGGAGGTTTTCTAAGGAAACAGTTGAATTTTTGAAAAAATTCAGTTCTTACTTTTATTGGATCCATCATCCACATCCGTCGCAACTCCAAAAAAAGTGTAACCCAACACAAAATACTATCAGAGGAACATTCAATTCATTAAATTAATATTTAATTTCATCAAATTAATATTTAATTCGTCAAATTAATACCACTTGTACAATCTAATTCATCCAATTAATATTCAATTCATCAAATTAACACTAAATCAACATTCAATTCATCCAATTAACACTCAATTTATCAAAATTAACATCCAAATTCATCCTATAAAAATTCAATTTATCAAATCAACACCAAAGTAATATGAAAATTAATCAAATAAACATTTAATTCATTAACTCAACGCTAAATTAACATTACATTACATATAATAAACATTCAATTAATAAAATTAACATTTAAATTCAACTATTAACATTAAATTCACCCAATACATATTCATTCATCAAATTAACACCAAATTTGTATTCAATTGATGAAATCAATACCAAATACATATTCAATTCATACAATTTATATTAATTTGGTGTTAGTTTAATGAATTGAATGTTAATTTGGTATTGATTTGATGAATTAAATGTTAATTTGGTGTTAATTTAATGAATTGAATGTTTATTATACAAAACAAAATGTTAATTTGTTGAATTGAATGTTAATTTGGTGTTGATTTGATGAATTAAATGTTTATTGGATAAATTTCTATATTACATTGGTGTTGGTTTGATAAATTGAATTTTATTAGATGATTTTGGATGTTAATTTAATGAATTGAGTGTTAATTGGATGATTTTAAATATAAATTGGATGAATTGAATGTTAATTTAGTATTAATTTGATGAATTGAATATTTATTTGATGAAATTGAATGTTAAGTTAATTTGATGAATTAATTATTTATTTCATGGAATTCAATGCGAATTTGATGAATTGAATATTAATTTTGTGTTAATTTGATGAATTGAAAGTTAATTTAGTGTTAATTTGAAGAGTTGAATATTAATTTGGTGTTGATTTGATAAATTGAATATTAATTGGATGAAATTGAATCTTAATTTGATAAATTTAATTGTAAATAGTTAATTCAAATGTTAATTTAATAAATTGAATGTTAATTTTTTGAATTGAATGTTAATTTGGTGTTAATTTGACAAATTACATATTTATTCAATGAATTTTTATATTACATTGGTGTTGGTTAGATAAATTGAATTTTTATTAGATGATTTTGAATGTTAATTTGATGAATTCAGTGTAAATTGGATGAATTTGAATATATATTGGATGAATTGAATATTAATTTAGTGTTAATTTGATAAATTAAAATTTTATTGGATGGAATTGATTGTTAGATTAATTTGATGAATTAAATGTTTATTAGATAGAATTGAATGCAAATTTAATGAATTGAATATTAATTTTTTGTTAATTTGATGAATTGAATATTAGTTTGGTGTTGATTTGAAGAATTGCATGTTAATTTGGTGTTAATTTGATGAATTGAATGTTAAATAGTTAATTTAAATGTTAATTTAATGAATTGAATGTTTATTATTCGAAATAAAATGTTAATTTGTTAAATTGAATGTTAATTTGGTATTGATTTGATGAATTAAATCTTTATTAGATGCTTTTTTATTTTAATTTGATGAATTCAATGTTAATTTAATGAATTAAATATTAATTGGATGAATTAAATTTTAATTTAGTGTTAATATGATGAATTGAATGTTTATTTGGTATAAATTTGATTAATTGAATATTAATTTGGTGTTAATTTGATGAATTAAATCTTTATTAGATTATTTTTTATTTTAATTTGATGAATTGAATGTTAATTTAATGAATTAAATATTAATTGGATGAATTGAATTTTAATTTGGTGTTAATATGATGAATTTAATGTTTATCTGGTATAAATTTGATGAATTGAATATTAAATGTTATTCAATGAAATTGAATATTAATTTGTTGAATTGAATATTAATTGGTATCGATTTGATAAATTAAATGTTTATTGAATGAAATTGTATGTTACTTTGACGTTGATTTTTTAAATTGAACCTTTATTGGATGATTTTCGATTCTAATTTGATAAATTGAGTATTAGTTTAATGAATTTGAATATAAATTCGATGAATTGAATGTTAATTTTGTGTTGATTTTATGAATTGAATATTAATTGGATGTGATTGAATGTTAATTTGAAGAATTAAATGTTTATTAGATGAAATTGAATGTTGATTTAAAAAATTGAATGTTAATTTGTTATTTATATAATATTTATTGGATGAAATTGTACGTTACTTTGGTGTTAATTTATTAAATTGAATCTTTTTGGGAGGATCTTCGGTGTTAATTTTATGAATTGAATGTTAATTGAATGAATTTGAATATAAATCGGATGAGATTGAATGTTACGTTGATGAATTAAATGTTTATTACTTGAATTTTAATGAATTAAATGTTTATTAGGTAAAATTAAATGTTGATTTAAATAATTGAATGTTAATTTGGTGTAAATTTGATGAATTGAGTATATTTTCGGGATAAAATTGAAAATTTTAGGAATAAAATTGATAAATTAATATTTTAGGAATCATAAATATATATAACCTTAAGGATAAAAGTGTAATTAATTTTTTCTTATATTACGACAGTCTAGGAAGCGTCGGTCATAGGTTAGAAATGAAGACTTACACTTTCATCCATAAAATTATACATATTTATTAATTTGGTCTTTAAAATATTAATTTTTTAATTTAACCCTTACAATATTTAATTTTGTATTCAAATAGTCTCAGATAAACATTTAACATGCAAAAACATCCAATAAAATAATCCAATTAATATTCAACTCATTAAATTTACACTAGATTAACATTCAACTCTTCAAATCAAATTCAACTTCATCTAATAAACATTTAATTCATCAAATTAACATTCAAATTCAACAAATTACCATTCAATTCATCCAATTTATAGTAAAATTTATTCAATTAACACTCAATTAATCTAACTAATATTCATTTATCAAATTAACACCATATTAATATTTAATTCATCAAATTATTTGGTAGGTTATATGGTTAGAGGTGGGTAAAGTTGGTGTTGCAATTTTGTTTTAAGTTGGATTACAACTTTTATGAATTGAGTTTCAACTTTTTGGGGTATGTTATTATTTTTGGAACAAATTCGTCAAATTAGCATCCAAAATCATTCAATAAATATTCAATTTATCAAATCAACATCAAAGTAACATGCAATTTCATCCAATTAATACTCAATTCATTAAATTAACATTCAAATTTTCAAATTAACATTTAATTTTACCTAATAAACATTTAATTCATTAAATTAACATTAAAATTCAACTAATAAATTAACATTTAATTTTACCTAATAAACATTTAATTCATTAAATTAACATTAAAATTCAACTAATAAACATTTAATTCATCAACATAACATTCAATCTCATCCAATTTATATTCAAATTTATTCAATTCATAAAATTAACATCAAAAATCCTCCAATAAAGATTCAATTTAACAAATTAACACCAAAGTAACATGTAATTTCTTTCAATAAACATTAAAATTTTTAAATAAATAACAAATTAATATTTAATTCTTCAAATCAACGTTCAATTTCATCTAATAAACATTTAATTCATCAACTTAACATTCAATCACATCCAATTAATATTCAATTCATCAAATTAACATTCAATTCATCTAATTTATATTTTTTTTTATCATCATCTAATTTATATTCAAATTCATTAAATTAGTACTAAATTTATCAAATTAGCATCGAAAACCATCCAATAAATGTGCAATTTAACAAACCAATATTAAAGTAACATACAATTTCATTCAATAAACATTCAATTCATCAAATCAATACCAATTAATATTCAATTCAACAAATTAACATTTAATATTCAATTCATCATATTAACACCAAATTCTAAACCAAACAAATACTTTTGTATGGTGAAAGGGAG
The DNA here is from genome assembly GCA_963454935.2 of Ilex paraguariensis. Lineage (NCBI taxonomy): Eukaryota > Viridiplantae > Streptophyta > Magnoliopsida > Aquifoliales > Aquifoliaceae > Ilex > Ilex paraguariensis. Next base: position 1,128,538 of record CAUOFW020001059.1, on the reverse strand, counting down.
AAGAGATGTACGGTAAAAGAGATGGAGGGAATGCAATAAAATGAAAAATGGTTTGGGTGGGAAAAGAGATGGAGGGAAGGCAAGAGAAGTGAAAAATGGTTTGAGCGGGAAAGTGGGTGAAGGAAGAAGATAAGGTTTTTATGATTTGTAGACCACAATATAAACTGAAAAATAAAAAAAATTACAACTAGAAGAATAAAGACCGGTCGAAGAAATGGACGACCGATCGAGGGTTAATATCACACTTTTATCCCTTAACTATCACACTTTTATCCTTTAAATAATCAAAAAATTCCTATTGCAGTCAAAAAATATTCAATATTTTTTAAATAGTCCCATTTTTTATTAACAACAAATAAATAATGAATAAAATCAAATAATTAAAAGAATTATAAATAATGCTTCTAACTATTTGGGTAGGGGTATAATTTTTTTGGATTAGATTCCAATTTTTGGGAAAACTCGAATTAGCTAAATTACAACTGTTTTGGTGAGATTTCAACTATTTTGAATTGTGTTATAAGTTTTTGGTATGAGGTTTAATTTTTTAGGATTGTATTGGGATAGAGTTTCCAACTCTTTGGGGGAGGGGTTACAATTTTTTTGTGTAGGGGTTTCAAGTCTTTTAGGCAGGGGTTCCAACCTTTTGGGTAGGAGTTTCAACTTTTTTGGATAGAAGTTCCAACTCTTGGTGAGAGGGGATCCAACTTTTTTGGGTAGAGGTTCCAATTTTTTGGGTAGAGGTTTCAACTTTTTAGGGGAGGAGTTCTAACTTTTTTAAGTAGGGTTTCAACTGTTTTAGATAGGAGTTCCAACTCTTAGGGAGAGGGGTTCCAACTTTTTTGGGTAGGGGTTCCAACTCTTGGAGGGAGGGGTTTCAACTTTTTTGGGTTGAATTTCAATTTTTTTGGTACCAGTTATAACTACTTTTATGGTTCAACACTATACCGGTGAAACCGGTTTTAATAAGCCACGTGTAAAACAGATATGCCAACTTACTTTCGGTATGGTACCGAAAAGCAAGTTGACGGTATAGTAGTGTTACCCTAAAGGCTATGGATCTTCTTGATTTGGTAAACTAGGAGGCTTTTATGACATGGTGGTTAGTTAGGTCTCTTGTCCACATGGCTTCAATTTGAATGGTTTGAAGAAGTTAGGCTTCTCCCCCAATGTATTTAACAGTAATGGACAATGATCAGATTCAATAACTGGGAAGTGTCTAACTACAGCCATTGGGAACAACATCCTCCATGCAGAAGTCACCAAGCCCCTGTCTATCCTTTCTGTAATGTTTGTCAATCATTCTCTCTTGATTGACCCCGTAAATGGGTTTCCTATGCATCCCAAATCGACAAGTCCATAGTTATTAATGAAAGAACCAAAGCCACTATTGGAAGGTGAGGCAAATGACACCTCCCTTTTGTTTTTTCAGACACTATCCTGACATTATTAAAGTCACCAACAAATAAAGTTGGAAAGACAAAGACATTAATGATTTGGTTCATTTTGTCCTAGAGTTGGTTTTGCTTGCTTCTAATGGCTAACAACTCCCAAGATAATGTTAAGGAGCCATTGGGAATGAGGTGGGTCAGAGCTTACAACTCCCAAGATAATATTGTGGTCAGAAAGTGCTATTTTTATTTCCATTTTCCACATCTTTATTCCAACGTAAAGCTAAACCCCCACAGAGACCTTTTGCAAGTTGTATTTCAAAGTGCTGGAAACCCAAGCCGAGTATGATTTTTTTTTTTTTGGTAAGGTATTTTGGTATCTGACAAAACAAGGAAATCTTGATAAAATTCTCTTATTGGAGCCCGTAAATGTCAAATTGTCGAGGTATGGGCCAACCCTTGATAATTACATACATACCCACTCATGATGGAGGTGGGGGCATGGTCAGGCCTGCCTGCTTGGCTGTTAATGAGTTTTCCTTTGTCCATTCAACCTTTGTCTCTTGCATAATTTTTGTAGTTTCCACTGCCTTCCTGCTAATAGGCCTCTGATGCAAGAACTTCCTGGTTGACTCCCTTTTCATAGGGGGTTGCTTAACTATGGTGGTGGGCTTTGAAGTATTTGTAGGAAGAGCCATTGCATGGTGGCTATAGGATGTAGTTCCTGTAACTGATGATTCTCTTATAGCAATCTTACCATCTTCCCTCCTACAGAACTTGGTTGTTCTCTAATATTGACATCCTTAAATATACTCCTTTTGAGAGAAAATTTACTGGATCAGAGGAAGTACGGGTGGGAGTGTGAGTAGGTCTTTGGTTCAGAGGAAGCAGGGTTGGGAGTGGATCCTTGGCTTGTAACTGTAGTTCTGTGAGTAGTGTATTGGATCCTTGGGACTGAGTTAAGAATTTCTTTGTTGATTTGGGTCTTGGGTGAGAGTGTTTGGTTTGGGCTTTTCATTTTTTGAAATGGACTTCTTCTGGGTTTATAGTGGAGAAGGTAGTGGTTGGGTCAATGGTCTGCTAAGTTTGAGTCAAAGCATTGGGCTCTTTATCTGGTAGGGTGAGTTTTTTTTTGGTAATTTGGTTGTGTGATGGTTGTTGATTATAGGGTAAGAATGCTTATCAACTTATGAGGAATGGTCAAGACAACAAGTTAATAAGGAGAAATCCAAAATTTTCTATAGCCCTAATGTCCAAAGTGTTGTAATCAGAGAAGTCAAGAGTATATTGGGATTGAAAAAAAGGAGTTTCAACATATTTGGGACTGCCTCTCATGATTTATGGATCTAGAATAAGAGCATTTCATCCCCCTTTTTAGAGACTGGAAAAACAACTCCAATGATGGCAGTCTAAGCTACTTTCTTATGCTGGCAGGGCAACTCATCAACAATACCACCAAAAATAGACCACTCATTTCAATAAGAAATATTGCTAAAAAATGTCATTCTACGCAAAAGCATCCACAAGACTTAACAATATGGAAGTAGATATTAGAATGCAGACCTATCATCAATGGACAGTCCATTAATGTATAGACTGAACCTTGGGTACCCAACATACACTATTATAGAGTGCAACTGGAAAATGAAGTGGAGGCTAATTGCAGAACTTATTGACCAGAAAAACAAGTATTGGAAAGAAGATTTGCTACAGTCTATGTTTAGTATACAGACAGGTCAAGCCATACTACAAAATCAAGATTCCAACTATGGATCAGATGACCTAGATCCCTTGCAAAAGTGGAGACTTTAGCACAAAGTCAACATTCCAAGTGTATAGAAATCACAGAGAAGATGAAAGTGTGTACTTGGGAAAGGCTAATTGGGTAAAACTATGGCAAGCAACTATCGATGAAAGGCATAAAATGATCATGGAGGATGACAACTAAGTCTCCCCACCAAAAGTGTCCTTGCAAGCAGATTCCCAATCCCAAATGTTTTCTGCCTCGTGTCAGCAAAGTATTGAATCAAAAACCCGCCTGTGCGGGGCAATTTCTGCACAATAATTGAAATGAGAATAGATCTCTCCCACGGTGAGACTCGACCCGTCGAAGCGGTGGATCCAACAACAGGGAATGGGTTAAGAGGGCCAAAAGGGACCTAAGGACTGGTGATGAATTGCTTCTAGTGATGTCGAACCGATTCCGGTGGTTTGCGAGGAATTCCTGGAACACAAAAAACCGGTTAAAAGGGCGCCGAAGTATTTTCTGGCATATCCCTTCCGAAGATCAAGTCAGTTCTTTGAGAGAAGGGAAAGAGAAAACATTGTTTGAGGCTCTTGAGAGGAGATTTCTTGTACCTTAGCAATGTGTTTCTGAGGGCTATTTATACCTTCAAAGGCCAATTATTACTGACAGTCTAGTCAGTAGGTAATCTTCAAAGATGGGACAGTGTCCCCCATACTTTTCATGGAGAATGCTCCCATCTTAATTGCTCGCACTGTTGGGCATTCAATGCTCTTTCTCCAATATTGAGGAATTGAATGCTCGGATCCCAGAGTGTTTAATGCCTCTCCTTCTTGGCTTATCAAGCCATGCTAGGTGTCTTATCAACTGATAATGCATCAAATGTTTGTCTCTATTAGCCGCATATCAGCAAGGATAGTTCTATCTTTTTACCACCCATCCTATACTTTATGCCACACGTCTAAATCTCTTTGGCTGAATGTCTAATTCATCCAGTCATACTGATTTCATCGTGCAGAGTGTCATCATTATTGTCTGCCTAGCTTTTTTTCATTCGTCAGTCATTGACTTCCTAAGGAACCAATGACTCAGTGATTGATGACGTGGTTCCTCAGACCTGAGGGAACTCCTCGGGGCGATGGAGATACAGGAGCTAATCCATTGGAGCAGAGGGAAGGTTGAGGTCGAGGACACGTGGACTCGCCAGATCAAGGCAAGAAGAGGCCCTCGGGGCCGAGGACACGTGTCGTCACACGAACACCCTTCTAGAAATGTCCCATCAACTGCCCTCAGCCCTTTGATCTTCATACGGAGAGGTCACGTGTCGTCGGAAGATGGAAGGGTTTATAACTGTCCCAATAATTTCATCATTACTTCAGCAATTTTTTGTCGTTTGGGTGACGTGCGCATTAAATGCACCCTTTCGTGCTTCGTGCGCAATGATGAGGCCTAGGGAGCCTATATAAACAGAACCCCCTCTCCCTTTTTCACTTTTCGACACCATAAGCTTTCCTTAGAGGTTTCATTAACGTAGAACTATTGGAGCTTTGCTGCCTGAAGAATTCCTGTTATCTTTCCCAGCCATCACCAGAGAAGAAGAAGAAGAAAAAACATTCCTAAGTTTCCTCAATATTTTGGTCATCCTTCCCCCGTAGTCTCTAGTGAGTCTTCGTCCCTTTTCTTTTTGGTTTTTTTTGGTGAGTGCCATCCTTCTGAGCTCCCCATCGTCATTATTCTTGAAAAACCAGGCCCCGGGGTAGTCCTTCAGACTTCTCCTTCATTGTTTCGCATTCCTTAGCGTCCCTTAGGATTCCCTTGTGTGTTTTAAAGGAAGAACCCTCTTGATTTGACCTTCTTCCTATTCGAGATGCCGAGACGTCAACTGGTGACTAAGACCTAGGAGGCCGAGAAAATGGACAGTTAAGGGTGCCCAACAAATAGCAAACTTCAAAGCCAACTATGACATCCCTCGTGATGTTATCGTAGTCAATTTTGACCTAGCCCAGCATCGTCCTGACGTCGACGCCAAGGATGTTATGTCTTTTTATACCAAGGCGATCATGGAAGGAGGAATCAGGTTCCCTCTTCCTCTGCTACTCCTTCAGTTCCTTTCTAGGTTCCGTCTTTTCCTGGGTCAGTGCACCCTCAATACTTTTAGGATAATTATGGGAGTAGTGGAACTAAATAGGCTCCTTAGGGTCAACCTGGGCCTCGAGGACATCCTCTTCTACTATACCTTGATGAGAGTGCCGCGCGAACGGAGCCTTCTACCTGAAAGCCCGAGACGCCTCCATGTACTTTGTTACCCATCTCCCTGATTTAGATAAGGGGTACAAAGATGACCTTGTGGTCTTCAGTGGAGCCTGGGAGAGGGGAGTCAGCCCCGAATATGATGGTTTGTCCTGCCCTAGGGAGTGGCGAAGCACAAGTACACTAGGTTCCCCTTTCCTGAGTTTTCTTTTTGATGCTTAATAACGAAATTCTGATAATCGTCTTTTGTGCAGACGTTTCTTCTCGGGAGGCCGCTCCTCCTGCTCGACACCTTGTAAATTTTGCCGACTTAGTGACTGTCTAGGGATACATTGGCGACAGTTTTGGCCACGTGGGACACATACTTTTGGGCTATGTTTCTGGTTATAAGAAATTTTCTCAACTTCCTCAACCATACGATCCCTCCAAGTGGTCCAAACTTTTTGCACAAGTAGCAAAACAGGACCTCGAATCGAATTTAAAGGAGGATCCTGACAGGGCCATAGAGGCCGAGGTAGAGAGGGCAAAAGAAGCGGCTGAAGTTAGATAAACCTCCACCACTATTCACCCCGAGATCAGCACGGTCGGAAGTGAAGTTTGGCCAGACTTCAATATTTTGCAAAGTTTGGACCAGGAGGATGCGCTCAAGGCTGCGATGTCGTGCCAACCACGTATCAACTTGAACTTCTTGAACCAGTGGTCCGCTCTGAGGGGCAGGGGATCTGGATCTGCAAGTGGTGATCCCCTTCCCCTCTAAGAGCCAGTACTAACTTTTCCCCCGCTACGGGGGCCAACACCAGTATTCTTCTTCCTCTAGGAGCTAGCACCAGCATTCCTCCTTCTCTAAGGTCTTCTGGTTGAGGATTGGTCCGTGACCGGATCCCTTGGTCGAAGAGGAGAGTAGGACCAAACAAAGACATAATGGAGCAGCTGAGGTAGGGGCCTTTCGTTACAACAACAATAATCACCGTAACAGCAAAGGCGAACTCCTCCTCCTCCTCCTCTAACACCGACGCCGACAGCTGAGGAGTGGTGCCCCCGGGCCCAAGATCAAATGAACAGGCCAATCTGAGTTAATGACTTCATAGTCAGCGATCCTCACGTGACTTATACCGTGAGTGAAACGCTCCACTTTGAGGCTGACATGGAGGTACACCGGAACGCAGCCGATCAACCAATTATTTTGCTCTATCATTCAGCACTCCCTGGTGGTAAGTGTCAATTTTTTGCGTTTCAACTCATTGTTTTTGGCGTAATCGTTTGTCTTTCTCTTCCTCAGGCTACTAAACAGGTGTCGGTCATTACTGCGTGCTATCATGAGCAAAGGCAGAACTTTTAGCAGGCCGAGAGGGAGAAGACTGAGGTCGAGACGGCTCTTGCTATGGCCAAGGAGGAGGTGGCCGTCCGGGATAATACCTTGTCCACCAAGGCGGCCCAAATTGACCAACTACTCAAGGATAGCGAGTCGGCGAGGGTGAGCGCTGAAAAGCTAAGTGCAGCCCTCGCCGACACCGAGAGAAGAATAACTAAGATGACCCAATGATTTTTCTGCTACAGAGGCAAAGGTGGAAGAGTCGGAACAGACGTGTGCTACTCTTGCTCAAGAGTTAGACAAGGTTAAGGCCGAGGCAATAGAAGCAAAAAGGTCCGAGGAGCAAATAAGAGACAAATGTGCTGACGACGTCCTCGTTGCCTTAGAGAAAAACAAGAGAGAATTTTTCAAGAAGGGCTGGGACGCGGAACTTCAGGAGGCAGGGGTTCCTTCAGATTCTCCTTTGTTCTTAATACATGAGTATATCCCTTTGGAGGAGATGATGTAGGCTGCCGCCAAGGTCGCCGCTCATGCCCCGATGCAAGGACCGAGGGAACCTCCAAAAGACGTGGTTGTGGCCCTTGTTGTTGTTCTCATCCGGGAGGCTAACCCTCCAGTCTCTGAGTCGGCAACGCCTCCTACTCCTTCCTCCCCCAGTCTTGAAGAACTCTTTAGCGAGGCCCCCCTTGTTGATGCAGGAGAGGTATTCAGTCCTCCTCCCAGGGCGTCCTAGACATGTTTTTTTTTACAGCTTCGAGGACGCAAAGCCCTGCCTTTTGTAATAAAAATATTGCTTCTTTTTTCATGTCTGTTGTTCTGATTAGTATAGTCCTTGGATAACTCTTGACTTAAAAGTGTTGATCCTAGGGCTAAAAGTTGTTTCTAGGGGCCGAGCAATAACGAAAGATTATTTTCACTCCTATTAACTTCATCTTCTTTGTTGGTCAATCCTAAGAGGTAGGGTATTCTTCTTCCAAGTAGGTTTGCCAATCAATACCCCTCTTAAGGGCCATTTTCCATTTAGGTGTCATACTCATGTATGATAATTTTAAGCTGGGTTTTCAAATCTTTGGTCCCCACGATTATGCTTGCTCGTTAAGGTTAGCTCCTTATGCGGATGTAGGAATCTTGGACCCTGCCTCGAGGGCCATGCCTGTTCCAAGAGGCTAGCTCTTATTCTTATTCGAAAGCAAGAGTCTGGACTCTACTTTTAGGGTCATGCCCTTTCCAAGAGGCTACCTTCTGTTCTTATTCGGAAGAAGGAGTCCAGGACTCTGCTTCTAGGGTCATGCCCTTCTCAGGAGGCTAGCTACTGTTCTTATTTGAAAACAAGAGTCTTGGACTCTACTTCCAGGGCCATGCCCTTTCCAAGAGAACTTTGTACCAAAAATGCTCGAATCATAAAGAGCTTTTATTTATCAGAAATAGTATCTCTTTAGATTCATTACATTTCATGGTTGTGTCATAGTATTTCCTGCCATGTCTTCTACTCGGTATGACCCGGAGCCTCCTACCGACGTGACCTTGTAGGGCCCTTCCTAATTTGGCCTCATTTTTCTATCTGCTGGATTTCGGGTATTTGCCACCACCCTTCTGAGAATTAGATCTCCCACTTGAAATTCTCGGGGCATTACCCTCCCCTCCTGTTGTAGTGTTTGGATATCCCCTCCTGGTACTTGGCCAACCTTAAGGCAGCCACTTCCCTTCTCTCCTCCACCAGGTCCAGGTCCAGGTCCAAGCTTAGTTGATGATCGTTGTTCCCAAGGTCAAAGGCTTGCGTTTTTATGGTAGGAAGGCCTACTTCTAAAGGGATTACCACCTCCACACCGAATGGGAGGGCGTAAAGTGCTTCTCCTGTAGAAGTTCGAGGAATGGTCTTGTATGTCCACAGGATATTCAGGAGTTCGTCCACCCATTTCCCCTTGGCCTTTTTTAGCCTTCTCTTGATTCCATTGATAATAGTTTTGTTGGAGGATTTTGCTTGTCCATTTGCTTGAGGGTATGTAGGGGTGGAATAGTAATTTTAAATTCTGAGATGTTCACAAAAAGACTTGAAAGGCCGCTGTTGAATTGAGTTCAGTTATCTGATACCAGTGCTCGGGGGACCCCAAATCTTGTTACGAACTTTTTGGTGTCAATATCCCGAATATGGGTCAGTGGCTCCGCCTCCACCCACTTGGTGATATAATCAATCCGTACTATCAGAAATCTTTTACCTCCTGGAGCCCTTGGAAGTGGTCTAGCCCCTATTGAGCAAATGACCAAGGACTGGTTACCGGGTGCAAGTTCCCAACAGGTTGCCTGATGGCTGACGTGAACCTTTGGCACTGATTGCATCTTCTAATGTATGCCTGAGAGTCCCTCTGCATTCGTAGCCACCAGTATCCCTGGGATATGATGCGATGGGCCATAAATCGTCCACCTGAGTGCTCCTCACATATTCCTTCATGTACTTCGTATAAGAGGGGTTCGACTTTTTCTTCTCGGACGCATAGTAGGTAAGGTCCGGAGAAGGACCTTCGGTATAATTTTTGATCCGGCGAGACCCAGAATCTTGGGGCCTTCAATTTTATCTTCTTGACTTCCTTGGGGAATTCTGGGAGATCCCCAGATAAGGGAAAATTAAGTAGTGGGTCGGTCCAGTTGGGGGAGTGTTCTTCTTGGACGACAGCCACCCTGGGGGCTTCATCTATACTTGAGTTGAGAAGGTACTCCACGGTAATCCTTTGCGTCATGGTGGAATTCAATGCCAAGGCCAAACAAGCCAAGGCATCGACGTGCGCATTTTTTTCCCGAGGAACCTGCTTGACTTCGACTGTCTTAAACTTATGGAGCAAAGTCATTGTCTTGTGATGTTAAGCCCTCATTCTAGGATCTCGTGTTTCGAACTCCTCATTCACTTGGTTGACCACTAACATGGAATCACAATGGACGGCCAACTCGGTAGGTCCTTCTGTCACGGCCAACTTGAGTCCGAAAATGAGAGGTTCGTATTTCGCCTCATTGTTGGACGCTTTGAAGCCTAGCCGAACTGCTTGTTCTGTAACCACTCCGTCCGGGAAAACTAGTAGAACCCCAATCCCAGAACCCTTGCTATTAGAGGATCCGTCAACGCAAAGGTTCCAGGACCCTTGCAACCCCGTCGAGGTCTCTTCTCGGTGGAGTGGAGCCTCTTCTTGGATGGGAGTTTCCCTGGAGAATTCCGCTATGAAATCTGCCAACACTTGACCTTTTATGGCCGCTCGAGGTTTGAAATGAATGTCATGCTCTCCCATTTCCACCGTCCACTTAGCAATTCTCCCCGAGAGATCCGTCTTTCTTAGGATTGCTTTCAAGGGTTGATCCATCAAAATGGTGATGGGGTGCGCTTGAAAGTAGTGTCTTAATTTTCTCGTTGTCGTGATTAAGACGAGCGTTAGCTTCTCTAAAGGGAAGATACATTGCCTCTGTGTCCAGCAGGGCTTTGCTTACATAGTATACTGGGTCTTACTCTCGTCCGAGCTTGCAAACCAGCACTCTGCTAACGGTGAACTCTGACACAGCTAAGTATAAGAACAACATCTCCCCTTTGGTCGGGATAGATAGAGTAGGGAGAACCCTGAGGTACTATTTAATCCCTCTAAGGGCGTCTTCACATTTCTGGTTCCAAGTGTCCTTTCCTGCTCTCCTAGGCCCCCAAAGAAGGGTTTGCATTTGTCCGACGATCGGGAGATAAAATGGTTTAGTACAGCCAACATTCCTGTGAGTATCTGAATTTCTCGGACCGTCCGGGGACTCTGTATGTCCAGGATAACCTGTATCTGCTCCGGGTTGGCCTTGACTCCACGTCGGCTCACTAAGTACCCCAAGAATTTTCTGAATCCAACTCCAAAGACGCATTTGGCGGTATTCAGTTTGAGCCCATACTCTCGGAGGATTGAGAAAGTGTTACTTAAGTCAGTTAGATGATCTTCGTTTCTCCTATTCTTGACCAGCATGTCATCAATGTAGACTTCCATGGTGTTTCCCAACTGTCATTTGAACATCTGGTTCATAAGCCATTGATAAGTGGCTCCCGCGTTCTTCAGGGCGAAAGGCATGACCTTGTAGCAATAAACTCCCTTTGAAGTGATGAAGGCGGTCTTCTCCTGGTCGGACGAATGGAGAAGAATTTGATGGTAGTCCATCCTAGCGTCTAGGAAGGCCATCCATTGGTGTCCCGCCATAGCGTCCACTAGTTGGTCCACCTTGAGGAAGGGGAAGTCGTCATTGGGGCATGCCTTGTTCAAATCGGTGAAGTCCATGCAAACGCACAACTTCCTCTCCTTCTTCTTTGCACAGACAGTGTTTGACAGCCATTCAAAAAATTAAACTTTCTGGATGGTATTGGCCTCCAGGAGCTTCTCCACCTCTTCATTCACGGTCTTAGCATGGTGTGGGGCCATGCGCCGTGGTTTCTGCTTTACTGGCTTATAAATGGGGTTGACATGCAGTCTGTGAGTTATGACATCGGGACTTATCCTCTTCATTTCTGTGGCATCCCAAGCGAACACGTTTATATTCCTCCTCAAGAAATTAGCCATTTCTTCATGCTCAGTCAGGGACATGGTGGAACCGACCAAGAAGTACTTTTCTTCGTCCCCTGCCATTAGAAGTACCTTTCGGAGATCCTCCATTGATCGATCTACCGGATCCGTCTGGGGGTCGTCTACTCTTAGACGCTCAGGCTGTAGTTACTATTTGTCCAGTATTTCTTTCAGGGCACGCTCTTTCTCCTTTGAAGCGACCCCTACTCTTACCGCAGAATAAAAGCAATTTTTGGCAGACTCTTGGTCCCCATGGATCTCTTTTACCCCCTCCGGGGTGGGAAACTTCAACTTTTGGTGATAAGTTAAATGCACAGACCTGAGGGTGTACAACTAGGACCGCCCCATAATAATGTTGTAAGGTGAGTCGGAGCCAATTACCACAAACTCTGTATTGGTCGTGATGGGACCTGTGGTGACTAAGAGTATGATTTTTCCCAAAGGCAAGGCGTAAGAGCCATTGAACCCCACAAGGGGTGTATTTACTTTGGCAAGGTTCTGGGTGCCAAGTCCCATGCGCTTCAAGACTTCGAGGTAAATTACCTCAGAAGAGCTTTCAGAGTTGACCAAGACCCTCTTGACATCAAAATTGTAGATCTTCAAGGTTATGATCAAGGCATCCTCATGGGGAAAGACTACGCCCGCCAAGTCATTGTCCGAGAAAGGGATCTCTCGTTTTCCAGTTCGGGGTCTCTTACTTGGCTGACCCCTATCTGTCTCGTCCACCTTTCTTGTGAAAGCTATCCTCTTGAGATCTGACCTAAGTGTTTTAGACGTTGGACGTTTCAGGGGGCAGACATGGATAACGTCGATTATATTGCCTTGGACGACCACTTGATCCTTAGTGCTGCGGACCTACTCTGGTGGTGTTTCAATGTATTCTTTCAAATGCCCATCCTAGACAAGCTTTTCCAGGAAAGACTTGTATACCCTACAGTCTTCGGTAAGGTGTCCAAAGTCCTGATGATACGAACACTTCACCTTTTAGTTCCAGGTAGACGGATCAACCAACATTTTAGGCGGCCATTTGAAGAAGGCTTCCTTCTTGATCTTATGAAGCAGTTTGTAAATGGGTTCCTTGAACACAGTATGGACTCCTTTGAAGGAACTCCCTTTCGGAAGGATCAACCTTTTTCTGAAAGGGGGTCCCTCTCTCTCCTTTTCCTACTTCTTCCGGGCGAGAGCCTTCCCTTTGTCCCCCCACCATTTTATCCTCGACTCGAGAATACTTGTTTATCTGATTCATCAATTCTCCCATGTCAGCCGGAGTTTTCTTGGTCAAGGATCTGTAGAGCTCGGTGTCTCAAGAGAGTCCGCGCCTAAAAGAGGTTGTTGCCATGACTTCGGAGCATCTCTCCACCTCGTTTACCTTTTCCCAATAGCGAGTGGCATATTGGCGAAGGGTCTTTCCTTCCTTTTGCCTTAGGGTTAGCAGTGACCCGACATCTTTGGGTCACCTACTACCAGTGATAAACCAGGTATAAAACTGTCGGGCAAGCTCCTTCCAAGACCATATGCTGTTAGGCGGGAGGGTTTCAAACCACTTCATGACGACGTCCCCTAGGCTCATTGAGAATACTCAGCACAACAACCACTAATTCGAGTGGTATAGGAACATCATTTTCTTGTACTGCCTGAGGTGGGCTTCCGGATCGAATCGTCCGTCGTAGACCTTGAACCTTAGTATTGTAAACTTCTTGGGCACCTCCATCTCCATTACGTATATTGTAAAAGGAGATTGAATGACTTCATCGTTGATATCGTCCTCCTTGCAGGGTCTTGTTTTTCCTCCTGGAGTCTAGCTAGGCTCTAAGGTTGTCTCTTTGCTTGGGGGGCACATCTTTGTGTTCTCGGTGACGGACAGCATGATCTCTTGTCTCGTACCAGACAGAGAAAGTTGATCCCTCCTCGGACTCTTCCATGCCCCCTCGCTCGGACAAACATTGACAGAGGTCATCCCAAGCCAACAGCCTAGCCCATTTGGCTGGAACCTCCAGGGGCTATCCTATGGCCCTCGAGCACTTTGGAGCCCTAGAGCTTCCCGCCCTGCTACTTAAGCGATTTCTCAGATCCCTCGATTCTACTTCCCTAACAGAAGGCTCCCGGGATATAACCGAATTTTGTGATCCTCCACTAGAGGCTGCAAACTCATCGAGACGATTAAGGACATTCAGGTTGTCCTTTTCTAGTTGTCGTAACCGATCCCCAAACTTCTCTTCAATCAACTCAGCTAGTTAACGGGCTAGTGGGGCAGACCCTCCTGATCCGACACCCATACTAGTTTGAGAGGTATGCTCCATCGTATGAACAGTGAGCCCTTTGTTGGCACTTTCAACATAGTTCCTCATTTTCGAACAAGAGGGAGCCGGTAATTCTGTATTCCTCTGTTGAGGACCCTTCCCCCTTTGTCGAGTATTCATCATTGTCACTATCCTTCGAAAACTCTAGTCGTTTCCCATAGACGGCGCCAGATTGTGCGGAGCAATTTCTGCACAATAGTTGAAATGAGAACAGATCTCTCCCTTGGTGAAACTCGACCCGTCGAAGCTGTGGATCCGAAAACAGGGAATGAGTTGATAGGGCCAAAAGGGACCTAAGGACTGGTAATGAATTGGTTCTGTTGATGTCGAACCAATTTTGGTGGTTCGCGAGAAATTCTTGGAACACAGAAAATCGGTTAGGGGAGATTTCTCGTACCTTCTTAAACGTGTGGCATTGTTTAAGGCTCTTGAAAGGAGATTTCTTGTACCTTAACAACGTGTTTCTGAGGACTATTTATACTTTCAAAGGCCAATCATTACTGACAGTCTAGTCAATAGGTAATCTTCAAATATGGGACAGTGTCCCCCATACTTTTCATGGGGAATGCTCCCATCTTAATTGCTCGCACTGTTGGGCATTCAATGCTCTCTCTCCAATATTGAGGAATTGAATGTTCGGATCCTAGAGCGTTTAATGCCTCTCTTTCTTGGCTTATCAAGTCATACTAGGTGTCTTATCAACTGATAGTGCATCAAATGCCTGTCATTGTTAGCCGCATATCAACAGGGATAGTTCTATCTTTTTACCACCCATCCTATCCTTTATGTCACACGTACGACTCTCTTTGGCTGAACGTCTAATTCATCCAGTCATACTGACTTCATCGTGCAGAGTGTCATCATAATTGTCTGTCTAGCTTTCTTTCAGTTGTTAGTCATTGGCTTCCTAAGGAACCAATGACTCAGTGATTGATGACGTGGTTCCTCGAGGCCAATGGAGATACAAGAGCCAATTCGTCGGAACAGAGGGGTGGCTGAGGCCGAGGACACGTGGACTCGCCAGACCGAGGCAAAGAGAGGCCCTCGGGGTCGAGGACACGTGTCATCACACCAGCACCCTTCTAAAAATATCCCATCACCGCCTGTTCTTTCTATGGGTTTACCAAATGGGGATTTAGTACTGAAGTTCTTGGTCACCTCACCATTCAAGAATGGTTGCACATCATCTTGCATACCACTTCACTCTTTGGCCCACAACCACCATCTCCTCTCCACCTAATTCTATTCACAGGTATCCTAGCTGACTCACTATGGAGGTGGAGGAACGAGGCACATTTTGAAAATATAAAACCTAATCTGCAAATAGTCTTAAAAGAAATCCTCAGTAAATTTGATGAATATTACTGCCAAGCTTCAGCCTCCACCAACAACAACTTCAACAAAGAATATCATTAGAGCCCAATCCTGCCATTAGCTACCGCGACAAGAGGGGGAAATCAAAATCAATTTTGATGTAACGCTGGGAGCATCAACTTCTTCTGTTGCAACAATAGCTAAAATTGTGAATGGTACGATACTGGGAGCAATTTTACTATTAGTAATTGAAAAAAAAAACCCTTGGTGATAGAAGCACACACAACAATGTAGCTACACTTTGGCCTCACTCTAAAGGCTGGAATTACGTGATTCTGGAGAGAAATTCACAGATCGTGGTACATGCATCTATGCTAAATCACATCAAGCCTCACTAGTCAATTTCTACCCTAGTTAGAGCATATATAAGAGGCTATCTAAACCCTCCCTTTTAGCTATATTTTACGTAACTTTCCTCTAAAATATTGCTCCAAAAAACTAGTTAAAAAGTTATTTAAAATAGATGACCCATTTTCGCTCCATAGATGTGACTAACTAATAAATTGCTAGTTGACACCAATCTCTCCCTCCTCCTCCTCTTGAATGTATGCACTTATCACATCTTATAGGCGTTGTAAATATGACCTCCTCCTCTTGAATGTATGCACTTATCACATCTTATAGGCGTTGTAAATATGACCATTAAAAAACTCAAATTTTAAAATTTTGAATTTCGTAACGGTGATAAATATGACCATTATTAATAAAAATTAAAATTTTAAAATTAAAATTAAAATTAAAATTTTAAAATTTTAATAACATAACGTAACACATCAACATATAATGTCATCAAGGTGATGACATGACATACTAAATAGTCTTTTAGATTTTATTATTGAAAGTTAATTAAAATAATTAACTAAAATAAATAACATTGTTGAAGTAAATTTAAAAAAATTATTAACTAAAATAAATAATACAATATATAATATTTAAATATATTTTAAATAACTATTTTAAATAACCCTCTTGAATAAGCTCTTAGAGATACCGAGCACCTTCTTAATGCTCATAAAGATTGGACAATAAACCAATGTATAGGAAGAAGCAAATGCTGCAGCCCACGTCTTAGGAAAATGGGGGCAATCCTTCCATTAAATGGGCATCTGCTTGGAATGGAATATACTATTCTGGACACAAATTGATCTAATCATATCGCTAGAATTACATAACTGATTTTTTTCATTGAACATAATTGTTTTATTCGGTTAAGATATTGTTAAGGATATCTGCATCTACAACCTATATATGCCGGTAAGATCAAGAGAAATGAATAAAAAGATTGCATCTTGATGAACCAATTTTACATCTACCTGTTCGGCATTTCAACAAACAGATTATGCTATTCTGGCCTTTTGCCCAGATGAACGATCCCCATCGTATTCGTGTACAATGCAATTTTCAGAGGCTTTGTTCATTGTTTTTACTTGCTCAAAGCTCTATGCTTTTACTTCTTCCATAGTTAAAGGCTTGTACATTAGCTAAAAATTTTCTCCCTCTATGAATTTTGTAGCCAATAACAGCTAAAGGTTACAAACAAAAGAGAGAGAGAACATCTGTGGCACTACTTTTGAGCTCAATAGGCTTCGATAACAATGAACCTATCAAGCCTTCGAATGTGCATCTTTTTCTACTTCAAACGGACTGTAATCAAACCAAACCAACGTAAAGCAACCAACACAAGTAAGCACATTTTCACAACTGAAATTTCATTCAAATTCATAGAAGAAAATAAAATTTAGCTCAAACCAACACCGACTATACTATAAGTAACAAAAAGGATACAAAACCAATTACCTGAATGATAAAACAAAAGGGAAGGCGGCAGGGGGTGGGGTGAGTGATTAAATAAAGAAGAAGCTCTTTTGGTCACGAGGGAACAAATATAAAGAGAATGATCAGATAGAGCTAATACATAGTTTTTGCCATCATCCTGGCAATCAAACCAATAGGGAAACAAATCTCAATCATCACATCATTCTCAGAAAAACTGAGTGAAATAACTATCTGAAAACCTTCCCTACAAGTTTCAATACACTCGTAAGCTTTTTTGGGAAATTAATTTTTAAATAAACAAATAGACAAGAAATAAAAAAACATTCAAGCACAGCCAAAATCGATAAAAAAAAAAAAAAAAAAAAATTAATTAAAAGAGGATGATCAGGTAGAGCTAATACAAAAGTAGACACCATCATATCGATGAATCAAACCAATAGGGAAAATCTCATCATCATTTCATCCTCAAACAACTTAAAAATTACTATTGAAAATCACTTACGAAAACCTAAAAAATGAAATCAAGTTGAAAAGATACTACCTTGATCGTAATCTCATTCTCTTGTACAGAAAAATCTTTAGAAAATCGACAGACGAGGGTGAAAGAGCAAAAGCTCGATGTGCACATTAAAAAAATCAAAAAAGCCCAACAATATGTAAAAGCAATTGCGTTCGCAGTTAGAAAAAAAAAAAACCCCTAATGTCTCCTTTCAGCAATGATCGTCGTCTGTGGATACGAAAGTTAACTGCCACGATGGGAGTCCGGGTCGGTCGGAGGCTAGGGTTTGAAGTGCTGTTACGTTGCCCTAGAGGCGTATTTATAGGAAGAACTGAGTTAAAATTGTGAAAAGTCATAACAGGCCTTAAGTTTTGATGAAATTACATTTCTGTCCCATTATTCAGAAACCAAATGGGCTATATGACAAACTAAAAGGTGCCCCAGAGTTCTGGCCCATCCCAATTACTAAAGGGCTTCCTTGCTGTGTGAACAATCTATTTTCGCGCCTCACCCTGTTTTCTTCGCCTTTGATCTAATGAATGATGAAGAATGCTATTTGAATGTAATTTGTTAATCTAATCATTCACCGTCATTAATTTAATTGTAGGTTCCAGTATTTATTAGAATTCCTAACCAATCGAACGGTTATAATAGATTAAATCAATAAATTATATTCAAATAACATTATTTATAAATGATACTCTTACATATATTAAAAATTAACAAAAGAACTATAGAAGGGATATGGGACAGAGTCAGCAAATTATTTTTTGGGTGGTCAGTTTAATAATTAGAGGGTAGTAGTAGATGATTTGGATTGGACTTGGAAGCATTGGATCGTAGGCTAGGCTTGGGCCTCTAACAAGCAAGTTGAAATGGAGATCGAGCCCAACCTCGTAATGGGTGGGCAAACAACACAATCAACTCTAAGAGGCTGCTCGACTCTCGGTCGAAGGGGCCTGCTGAGCCTCCGAGGAAAGTGGAACCAATTCAAAGGGATGTATGACAATATACTAGAGAACTCCCTTTAATTCAATTTCATTTTGTTTGGGGTTTTATCTTCTAATCAAATAATTACATTTTTATTTTTAATCGACTTGAGTTTTAATTGAATTTTATGTAGAAAAACTGTTTGGAGTTTATGTAGAGACAATTTTGGTATTTTAGATTAACTATTTTTGTTACAAATGGTGATTTAATGACAGAGATGTCAATGATGTTTAAATATAAATTAAAAAAGGGTGTCAGTGATGTTTTAACTAATAGAGGGATGTATTTGAAGATACGATAAATTAGGAGTGCATCTAAAATTTTTTCTATTTTTATAAATTTGCAATTGAAGATTTATTTATAATGTCTCCCGCATATCATTTGGATTCAATTTTAGGTTCCATTTTTTTATTAATATAGCATTACTCACAAAATACAAACAGTGCATAAAAAGAGAGAGAGAAAGAGATACAAGCATGCACGCGTGTCAAAATATGACATGACATCTTAATACGACACGAAATTAGAGAGTTTGAGTCTTTCTTAAGTCACTCGTTTAATAAACGAGTGAACCCACCACGAGAAAATTAATAAATAAACTGAGTATAGATGAAGTCAATCAAAAGAAATATATGATACGACTTGTTTATACCAATTATACACAGTTCATACACGACACATACACAATATAACACGATTCGTTAGACACGAATTAATAAAAGAATCGGATATGAATGAAGTGTTTTTTTAACACGAATTTTTTAAGACTTGATACAAACCCGCCTCAACCAACATAACTACCAAGCCTAGCGTGCCCCGCGCCCCAACACCCGCCCAAAGATGACCCACCCACATTTGAGTATATATTTTGGGGTTTATATTGTGGAATACCAAACTATATTTTGAAGGAAATTTTATTTGAATAAGAGCCTACAACTTGACTCGCATTATACTGATTTTACGTGTTTGCTGTGCATATATATTTCCACATGGCCACAGTTTATACATCCTGGCTGGTCAAAGATCCCCCAAATGTTAGGTCTAATGCTCTCTTAAGTTTCTCCCAAGTCCCAAGTGGTTTACACCTGTGTGATTAGATTTCTTAGCTTTAAGATTATTCAGTAGTCTAAGTCCTACTCGACTTATTCTCTACAACAAGAACAAAACCATCTCCCCCCCCCCACTATCCTCCATGAAATGACATCCTAACTGTCCTTGGTGTCCTTATATCATGGTTGGGACTTTGAATAAATGCCTCCTCTTCAAACTACATCTTATATCCCAAAACAAAAATTTGAATATAAAATCATATCGATATGCACCATTTTTGTATTAACTTTTGAAAATGAGGTTTTCTAGTTATGTCTTAGTCATCAAACAATAACATTTCTGTCACCATTCATTGAGGGAATGGGATTGATACCGAGGACGAGAAGTGAAATCTAACTACTCGACTGTATTTTTCATTTCTAGTATTTTTACTTGAGCACCCATTAGAAATAATTCAATCAAATGTTACCGATTCTTCCAGTCAAGGCTCTAACAACCTATCGTCGGGATCGGAGCTGTTGATTCAACATCCTATATTTAAATTGTTCACGAGCTCCATTTCTATTAAGACTGCAAGCAATAATTGTATGTGTTACTTACTATGAAGGAGACATGCCACATTTAAGTATAATAACAATATGATTATGTTTTAGGTTTCAGGAATGAATATTAATCTCATCGTGTGACTAAACAATGTAGCTGGGCTGGTTCAATGTTTTCTTCTAGATTGAGAGAACAAATTCTATAGTAAAGAAACCAAACCCTAGATACAAGACAATCATCAATACACGTGTGACGGCCCCACGTGCAAGCTTTCTGTCGGCTTGAACAGCCCTACAATGGCCACATGTCTTCATCATTCTCCCTTCAAAACTGAGGAAACATGGAGGGAGTTAGAGAAGATTATTTTGTTGTTATATGAACCACTTTGCCAACCCAGCTTCAACGTGAAGAGGATTGATTGAATAGGTAGAACACAAACAAATTTGATGAGTTCAGCAAAACAAAGGATGCAACTCTCCATCTTCCATAGACATGCCTAACAAAAATAATCCAAGTATGTAATAGTTGAGGTACAATAACACCCAATGATAAATCTAGGGGTGGGTCGTGAACTAGAGGTAACAATGACGAGAGAGAAATTTTTATTTTTTTGCATAATCAAGAACACATGACGGTGAAAGTACAAGGTGCTGAAAAACAATCGTTCTGATATTGATATTCTAAGACTGGTCAAGGCTATTCAATAAATGAATAAGTAAATTATGATATAAATGAAAAATAATGTGCAATTAATATAATTTTTGAATTTTTTAGGTCAATAGGTCTAACCATAATTTTTAAAAAACTTAGAAGGGCAAACTTCTAAAAGGGTTAGGTTGTTAAGTTTAAAGTAATTATAATGAAATGTTTTTTAAATGATAAAATTATTATGATTTAATTTTTAAATTTTTTTTTTTGAGTCTATCCCTATCTCTCTTCTCCATCTCTCCTAATTTTCTCTCTTCACCTCTATATTTTTTGTCTACTCTTCATCTCTCTTCTCTATCTTCTTGAGTTTTGTATCTTCAGTCTCTTCTTCATCTCATTCATTTCTCTCTATCGTCTCTACTATATTCAAAGCTCTCTCTTTGTAAAGTTTTCTACCCCATACCTAATTCTCTAGCCTCTCTCTCTCTCTATACTCCAATCACGATTGTTAGGAGTCAAAATCACAGTCAAAATCATCAGAATCAAAATAACAATCACAATTATTAGAATCAAAATAGCAATATTTAATAATGATCTTCGTCTCATATAGTAAAATTTTGACAGTGAATTATAGAAAACAAATTATTGATTGGATGCTAAAAATGAAAATACCAAAAATGCACACGTATCGTCTCCTATCTAGAACTGTAGGTGATATTAAATTTAAATTTCTCAATTAAATTAAATAATACCTAACTCTTACCAAATTAACCAACTTTTTTAATTTAAAGGTGTAAGTTTTGGTGATACATATATCAATCTAAATTATTATTATTATTTTCAACGGACAGGAATGTCAACAACTGCTTAAACATATCTCCATTATCTGATTAAAAGTAAATTATTTACATCGAAATTAAAATATTCATAAAAGATAAATCTTTTATAAACTAATCCCAAAAATTTACCAAGATTCAATCGACATCTAAATTTTCTTCTCATTTATATTATAACTCGAGCAATACCTCAAAGGATTAATCTAAATTACTTAAACAACAAAATGGAGACCCTTACTTTGTCGTTTAGTGAGATTAATGTAAGTCTGGAGTTGGAAGTTTGGGTAATAGTAAACGTTTTCGTTGCTGGTGGTGATGTGGACCCGTCGGCCACATGGGACCCGATCGGGTAAACACCAATCCGTTCGTGCGGTGTGTCAATGTCATTATAGCTGTATTATTATTCTAATTGGCACGTGCACACCAATCCCAAGATGACGGTCGTGCCTAAGTTTTTCGGATTTACCGAATACTACATAATTTAAAAAAAATTAAAAAATTATAATTCAGATATCACTAATGCTATTGGGACATAATTAAATGACATAATTTGGGGATATAATGAGTTGTCACCAATAAGATGATAGTAAAATATATTTAATGATGAGTTTTATTGTAGCATTAATAAATTTATTATTATATCATTTGTGACAACTCATTATGTCCTCAAATTATGTCCCAATAATATTGCTCTTCAAATATTTAGATGAATATGTCTCATCAATTTTTCCGTTAAAACTCACTCGTCAAACACTTATCAAACAAATAATATGTATTTTAATTGTAATTATTAAATTTTATTTAAATTGAATAACATTTTTCTTACCAAATAATTATCTCAAATTCCTTTTATATAATAATATCTGTTCACGTCAACAAGTCTTAAATCATATGTGATGAAAAAAGGCAAAGATTGAATTCTTTAGTTCAACAATTGATTTTTTTTAACCCTAAAAAAAAAATCAATACTTTCATTTTTATTTTTCCCACCCATCTCCACAATTATGAGTTCTTTTCATTAAACATGATATTTAATTAAAAAAAAATGTTATTTGGACCGACCTAATCCGTTGATCTAATCAACTATAACTGTTAAATTAAAACATTAAGTTTAATAGTTGTACTAAATTATGTCCTTGATTTAATCTCCAATCTTATTTTCCCTTTAAAAATATATACTTGTTGTATAAGGTGAGTTGTGTGAACATCGTCCATGAAGCAGCAGTTCTACTTATCAACCAGTTCTAATTTACCCACAGAAATCAACTACAGAAGGAATCATAAGCAAATCCAAGTGAAAATTATAGACCCGACAGTCCTCTTTGTCTGTTTATGATCATGTATGAGTTGGTGACTGTACGGAAATAGAACATGGGTAGCACTTGAGATCAACAGCTGATCGTGGAGATCAGAGAGGTCTTTCTTTTTTCCTGTTTTTATTGATGATGAAATCAACAAAAAAAATAAAAAAATAAAAATAAAAACTTGGCAACCATTAAGAATGTATGTAGTAGTTAGCAGCTCACATGGGTGGTAGTCATATCTTTGAAGTATTATATTCAAGTTCAAGCAAATGGTTGTGGAGTACATTTTTATATCATTCAGTACATGATTGAGAGATTAATCACCTACCTAGCATGTCTTTCTTTCTTGAACATTTGATGGAACTAGACATATATGTATACTTTGTTTTCTTGGATGATACGATTCATGAATACGTTCCTTTGCCTATGCATATAATTAGGATTGATAATTATTAACACGATTTACATATCCAATATGCTCGCGGAGTATGAGTTTAGCGTCGTTGGTTTTGGGTCATATCTGCCAATCACAAGCAAAACTTGTCATCAAATATGAACATGATGCTCATAAAAATAGGTATCAAGTTTACAGAAATGCAAGCTTTAGGAATGACTGATGAGAGAGATGCTATCTTGTCGACGAAATAGTATTCAGGTAGGTTGAGGAAAAAACAAAACCCATGTAAAAGTACCTTTGGAATGCATCAAAAAGGTTGGTGAAGACAATTTTTTACTTACTAGATGTGTTTTAAAGTCTCAACAAAGCTTAAATAGATAAGTTTGAAGGTGTACTCTATTAAAATTAATTGAATCTCTCCTAAATTATTGTCTAAAAGTATATTATTTTAGTGATTTCGTTAGTTAACATGCCTTCTTGTCTCCAAGATCACTCTTCCCCTTCAAGCTTAAGTGGCCAACAAGTACACATGACAGAAAGCCAGGTTAATTGGGGAGAGATAATGGTTGCCAGGGAAGCGACGCCATGCATGAACCACCACTGTTGGCCGGTACGTCCGTCTGTGTGTCGAATGGCCACACATAGGTTAGCCTTGTCACCAGCCTAATGTTAAGGCCATGATTGGAGTTGTAATTTGGGTGTATATAAAAGGAATTGTAATAATTTTAGCCATCATTAAGAACTTCACAGATTTCATGTTATTAAGCATGGCGTCGTAGACAACGTTGATGAAGCATAAAATTTTCTTAAAGCTTCCGTGAGAATAACTGTTAGAAATAGTTGGTGCTCATATTCACTAACTTCAAAGTTGTCAGTGTGTGGGGCAAAGAGCATGAGTACAACTTAGCGGAACAAAAGCGAATAGGTATGAGTTATTGACTGGGATTAAGAGTTTTCAATTAGTACTTACAAATAAGTTGCAAGTCTATTGGGAAGAAGAAAAACACAAACACGACCTGAAACCATATCAATTCCAAGGAGTATTAGTATCATTATTAGGCTTGGATGTGGGACCAAAATGCACATTTTGGAAAGGGTCTACATGTTGGTGCTTATGTGTGACAGAAGAAAGTGATTGAAAGTGATTAATGATTATATAAGATTAGTTAATGATACTAATACAGTATTGCTCGACAAGCTGTGACCTGTATGACTTCAACAAATCAAGGACTGCAAAGGAAACTTCTCTCTCTCTCTCTATGTGCCTTCTGCTTCCCCTAATCGGAGTGTTCTATTCCAGTGTCACTATCTTTTGTTTCATTCATTTGTGGAATATGCTCCTTTTCAACTACTGTCTTCTATCTTGCATTTTAATTTGATTATCTATACCTATTCTTAAAAGAGTATAACGGATCCCATAACCACAACCAAATAAGTTGATGTATAATGAATTGAAAACGGACCTTATAGGATTAGGGTAAAAATTATATGTAAACTCATGCAATTTATCGTTAGTCTAATAGTGAACAGCTGATAAGAATGCGTTATTTGAATGGAATCCAAATGTGAACCCCGTCATTCAAAAAAACAGAACTGTAAACCCGCAATGCCTTTTTTGAAACAGTAAAAATCAAGTTGATAAAAAAGTTTTTGGTATTTCATTACTCACCAAATCATTCAGGCTCAAGTGGTAAGAAAACTTGCATTTGTGTGACCAAAGTCATCTTATATTAACTTCCACACTTCAAAAAATCATAAGGTGCCAAGTTATTTTCACTCAAATTTGGAAGCTCTATGGCAATTAGTATGCCCTGTTAATTTAGTCGAGAAATGAGAGTGTAGATTTACCTTCCACATGCAAATTTTTTTCTCTTTTTTCGGTGATTTGTGGAACGTGTGCCTGTCCATGCGTGATTCTTCCAACGATAGATATATTATAACTAAAGTTATTTTCTACATGCATGCAATCACTTGTAAACCATGTACTTTGATGCTATTTTCTTGCTTTCCTAATAATACACCAGTACTTGAATTAATCCATCATCCCTTAAAATGCTAACAAACTGAGTGGAGTCTGTCAATATGGATAGCTTTTAGACTTGACGACATGCAAGGAACCCTCTTGATGTTGTCCGTGGAAGCTTTACAAAATGGGAAAAAAATGGATCGTTAATCAAACCAAGAAATTGATACAAATAGTTCACAGTGAAGGATTTTACAAAACGGGAAAAAAAATGAACTATAACAAAAGAAAGAACTTGATACAGATTGAACCAGTAAAACAATCTCTATGTAATATTTCATTACATTTTGTCAAGACTGGATCAAGTAGTAAATGCTTGTAAATGCTTGTAAGTGCTGTAGAGGGAAATAACGTAAGGTCGTTTCCAGGGTTGGGATTGTTTTAGTTGTGGAGGATGCCAGCTCAAGCTAAATGTAATCAACAACTAATAGTGCAATATATTGTAACACTTGTATAATGTAAGGTCTTGCACTTACACTTATCATAAAAAACACGTTAGGACAGGTCAAAACTCCTATACACATTATTTTAGGTCATTAAGATGTTTAAAGTAGCAATTTATGACCTTGCATAACCTAAGCCAATGCCAATAATGAAACTTGTTAGGAAATTGACATCATTTTATTATTATTTCTCTGCATTGAATCTATGTTAGACATCAAGCACTTAGGAAATGCAAATGCAGAGTGTATCGTCACATCCCATAACGAACAACTTAAGTTTTTTGATTGCGAGACCGTGACAAAATGTGGTGTTAGTCTCTTTTATAGTACTTGCTTCAATCAAACACTCATGATCCTTCACCGTTGCAGCTTCAAAAATTTCACTATACTCTGCAAATGATGCATATTGAGCAATGTTAATCATCTTCAACTAAACATTAAGAAGAAAAGTATACAAACTGCTGGTCAAAACACCATTACTGCCCAGCACAGCATGCATCCAGATATTCCTTAACAAATTCTTCAATGTTCTATTAAATTGCAACGCTAGCATCTTGTAAATGTAGTTGCAGCTATTATATAAAATTGAAGATATTCTAAAAATGAGCTGAAAAGGATCCAATCATCAAGCAAATAGAAATGGGGTTGGTTTATGCTAGCTCTTTTGTCCTTTAAGGATGTTGAACGGAATCTCAAATGAGACTAAAAAATGGAGGATGGGGGGGAGAAGAGTTTTAATGTTTTATAATCAAGAAATAATGAAATCTGTAGGCCAATAAGGGAACCAATGTAATTAATTACTCAATATCATATCACCCACCTCCCTCCTCCTTTGGTGCTTATAAACATGGTGATGATGCTTGCACTAAACAGAGAGAAGATTACTAGTACCATACCAAAACCCCAAAAGATCAGAATGACAGGCTCTGGTTCTCCTTGTGGTGCCTGCAAGTTCTTGAGAAGAAAATGTGTAAGGGGTTGTGTTTTTGCCCCTTACTTCTGTCATGAACAAGGTGCAAGCCATTTTGCAGCAATCCATAAAGTCTTCGGTGCCAGCAATGTGTCGAAGCTCCTAGCTCACCTCCCGGTGAGTGACCGCTGTGAAGCTGCTGTCACGATTTCGTATGAAGCTCAAGCTAGGCTTCAAGATCCCATTTATGGATGTGTTTCACATATCTTCTCTCTCCAACAGCAGGTTTTGTACTCATTTATCTTGCATCTTATAAAATTTGGTGATTGAAACCCTAATTTACTGTTAGGTCTCAACTTTATTTTATTTTATTTTTTAATTCAATTGTGCAGGTTGTTAATCTACAAGCACAACTAGCTTCTCTAAAGGAACAAGCAGCTCAAAGCCTTCTCAGTGGCTCCAACAGTACAAACTTTAATGATAGATTCACTGGAAAATGCCCTTCTTACCCACTGGATGTTCAAAGTTGGTTCCAGTCAGAATTTTTTAGCATGATGCCCCAATTTGATCCCAACTTAACCGGTGGTATAGGAAACATGCCATATTGTGAAGACGGGTCCATCAATCTGGGAAACTATGAAAATTCAGTCCTCCCAGAAGATAATATCTCATTTTCTAACTTGGAAGAAGCTTCTCATTCCATGGACTCTCTCCATGATGTACAAACAAACAGCAAGCTATGGACTTTCTGAGACGACCCGAATGATCTTCAATCGGTGGCCTTCGGATATATTCAGCGTTCATAATGCAATGGCACCTCAGCAAAGTATATCATGGGGGAAGATTACTCTGCCAATTCTGTATTGCTACCTCAACCTTTGATGTTATGTACCTCTGCTGCCATAAGAAAATGTAGGAGCCCAAAAATGTTCATACTTACTATATTGGAAACCCTATAATTTTATCTTTCGAGTGTTTTCCTAGATTCTATGTAACCTTGGATATGAGTAGAATAATAGTTTACTACACCGACGAATCTCGTTTTTTTGAGCTAAACAAATCAGCTTTTTAGTGGACCAAGCTAGTTAAGACCTAAATCTTAGACTTAATCAAGACATTAAAACTAGCTAATCATTTTGGTTTTGCTTTACCTTATGAACCTATGAAGTTGGTCCAGTAAACATTGCACAAGTTGATGCTATTTGTGAAAATTTACAGAGTAATCCTTTCCTAAACAAATTTACTGAGTAACCCCATAAACAGTGTATAGTACAAGATCGCGATTTGGGTCACGTAATGTGTGGACTCTTTGTTTACAAGAGTTGATTGTGTAAAAAAGGGCAAAGTAAGCTGGCCTGGACACTAGAACCACAAAAAAAAAAAAAAGGTGGAAAAGTGGAATTTGATTTATACATGTCTGCTTGGTGCAAAACTATCTTGTTGGTCTTAGTTTGTAAAAGAAAGTTTTCGTTGTGTTTATACCAGGAATAGCTTTATTAGTTATTAGAGGAGTATTATAGTTGATAACTTAACATCTGAAAATGTGTCAGGTTATTGCAGAATGCAGAGTTCCTGAAAAGATACTTTATATGTTTTCTATGGAAAAAAATGCAATCCCGAGGGAATTAGGTATTGTTCTTACTTTAGTTACCTCATGGGAAGCAGACCTAACTTCGTTGATCATACGCCCTTTCCGGTGCTTGTTGATTGTCTTTTACATACCTCAAAAACCCTAAAAATTCTTCAGCTGAAATTTTTGAAAAGATTTTTGGTACTTGATTTGTTAACCTTTTGGAAGAACGAGTTAGGCCAGAGTTTGACTATATTTAAAAAAAAGAAAGAAAAAAACTCTTTATAATAGGAAGCTGCTTATCTGGTGAAGGTCATTTGATTCTCTCCTAACATTATAGCGTTCACAGTCAAGTCCTGCTCCCTAAATAGTTGTAAACAATGCACAAACTTCTCAGTGTAACAGCAATTTGATTGAGTTACTAAACTGCATGCTATCACTACCTCTAACTCATGCGTGTGTGGAAGATTTTTGGGCAATAATGAGTAAATAAATCGTATTGGAAGCCTCGTGCACTGGATCGCTCTTTTTTTAATAATGGAATAAGTGGAATAGTGAGGCTTTTCGGCTTCACCAGCATATGACATAATGTTGCTGTAGTAGAAGTGGCATAAGAACTGAATTTAAATCTATTAAGGCTTTTTAACATCCACAAGATAGCTGAATGTTGTTCTAAATGGAAGTTGTATAAGCAGGAGAGCCCTGGGGAAGCGCGGGGTTGTCAGA
The DNA here is from genome assembly GCA_963454935.2 of Ilex paraguariensis. NCBI lineage: Eukaryota > Viridiplantae > Streptophyta > Magnoliopsida > Aquifoliales > Aquifoliaceae > Ilex > Ilex paraguariensis. The sequence continues at coordinate 1,099,887 of CAUOFW020001059.1, read as the reverse complement.
TTTTTGTTATGTCCTTTATACATAGAGGTAGAAGATCAATGATAGCCTTTTGAGGCATTTGAAGAGTTACTCCTAGCATTTTGAAGAGTTACAGAATGCAAATGGCACAACAAGCCAGAGTGCAAAGCACAAGTAGAGGGCCCTTCTTCTTTTTTTAAAAAAAATTTCTGTTGAACAAAATTGAGCATTGAACTAGAGAACTACATATCGAAGGTTTCGGGGCGTATAAGAGAAAAATAGGGAATGCTTGTGAGTTGTACTTGTCCAGCAATAGTGCTTGATGATTAGGAGATGAAATATTCCAGCTACTGCCTATTTTATTTCTTCTCCAACAACTTTAGATACATATTCCAGCAACTTTTTAGATGCATATGACCATACTACAAAAACTGTTCTTAATCTGTCCGGCTAGCTAGCTGCTGTTTTTAAGTATCTAGTGCTAGAAATTTAGAATATGGGCTTATATACAAGATTCAAATCCAATCCAAAAAACTTAACTCACGTTTAGAGTAATTTGTTTCAAACTTGGTATATTAACCCTATTTTTTTTTCTTACCAACTCAATGTGGGATTGCCCTTGCCTGCTCACATTTGGTTCGACAACCTACTGAGTTTGTTGATGACTTTTTCTAGAATGCAGAAAAATTTGGTGTTTTCGGCAAAGCTCTAGGTAGATTTTGTATTGCATCTTGGGTCAAATTTATTGGTGGGAAGCCAGGAGACTCTTGACAATTTGCGTGGCATAGGGTTTGTGAAATATCTCCAAGACATTTGTTCCTTCTAATTATTAAGATTTCAGATGCAAGGGTTTTTTTTTTGTTGCAGAGTATCTAGACTTGAGCTAACTCTCTTGAACTTGGACCTGGCCCCAAAGATCTGAGCCGGTTTAAACTACTATACTGATGTATGATAGACGGGCTGGGGTATTGGGAGTGTAAAACCTAGAACCTCTTACTTATGTTAAACAACCATAGTTGTTAGAGATGATATAATTTCAGTATTTATTAAGCAAACATAAATGTTAGAAAGAATGTAGCTTAAATATTTATTAAACGATCATAACTGTTAGTGACGATGTAACTTAAGTGTTGGGCGAGATTTGAATGCAGAACTCTTGTTATAATACCATATTCAACAATCATTTACTTTAAAAGTTTAAATTATTAAAGAGGATGTAACTTAAGTATTTATATTTTAACCGCTAAACCACTTTAAAAGTTTAAGTTATTAGAAATGATGTAATTTAGATATTTATAGTAAAAGGTTAAACTTAACCGCTAAACCACCCTAAAAATTAAATGCAAGGGAATTTAATTGCTCCTTATTCTAAGTCATGTCCTCTCCTAGGTTTCCTTCAAATTTCTATAGAAGTTAAAGATATTGTTTGGTTAATGTTCTGGAAGCACTTTCCTTTCTAGTCCCAACTTGAAAAGCAGTTTGCTAACTAATTTCAAGACTTTCCGATAACTTCACCTTTCTCACTCCTTATGGAAGAAGAATTTCGTTAAAAATTACTGAATGCATATTCAACGTATATTATTTTGTTAATTTATTAACCCAATTCATTGTTTTTATTAGATTATTAGTAGATCTCACTAAAAATTAGACCTCAATATTAATCACACGACAACTATATATTAAATTATTAAATTAATAAATTAAATTAAAATAATACCCATAAATTTAATGTTCATTAGGCCCTACTCATAATGGCCGTTAATGATAAACATTCCCTTATACTAAACAAAGCCCATTTGTAGGTGGAGAGTGAAGACAGCTAAAGTGGATTGGACCCTTAATCCACACCTCCAGAAAAACCCACGATCCATATCACAGCTTTCTATTAATAAGATTAGTACAAATCAGATCACTCCATAGAAAGGGCAATCCTTGGACTAACAAGCCAATTTGTCTCGGACCAACCCTATCCCATGGCACCACTTAATCAACCACAACTCTCCGATCAAGTGCACTCAATTGAACCTTAAGGGTAGTACATGGTTAAATCTGTCATTTTGTAAATAAAAAATCTTAGATTTAATATTTTTTACACCTCCTAAGGACTAGTTACTTTTATTCCTCATGGAACATGTGCTTAAACTAGCTCGAATTACGATGACCAATTCAGAACTTGAACGAGTAATCGATACAAATCTGAACAACTTATAACAAATAAGAAAAAAAAAGTGCACTTAATTGTCTTTTTTTTTTATTTTCATGCCCTAACTTGCTCGTTATTTCTCTCATTTACAATTTCGCTTGCTTTTAAAGTTAACTTTGTCCATTAAAACGTTTTATTTTAAATCAAACTTTTTACTCAAATGTCGATTCAAATTGAGTAAGAGTTGGAGATGTTGTAATAAAACACACCATTGCAAGACTTGGTAATTAATAAGTTGTTACTTGTAAAGACAAAACCCCTCTTCCTCTTTTGATCCATCACAGCCCCATAACGCACCTGCACACTCAACGGTCAAATTTTGTTGGCATTGAAACATCTGAAAACAAACGCTTGACGCCATGAATATATATATGTTCATTCTTTTTTCCACTATTGCTTACGCCAAAGCCACTTTTTTTATTCCCTTCTGATGTTAATAGTTAGCTACGTACCAAATAAAAACTCCTCGACTAATACTGCTTTATGAATTCTCACCATTTGATGAGGAAAAATTCAATTTCCTAGAGTTAAAATGTTACTTTAAAAGTTTAGAAAATTGTTTTATTTTATCCCTTTGTTGACCCATTTTTCTTACTTAGCTTCCCATCTTTTATTGGTGTTGAGTTTTAGTATAATCCCAATGCCTGATACCCCCACAATATTCATTATTTAAATGTGGTATATTTTAGTAAGCCTTGGCGCAACCATTGTTCTATTTTGATTTGTTCATCAAAGATTTAAGTCGCAAAAAATTCTCTCTGTGTCTAAAATTGTAAATATTTGATCTGCTAGTAGCAGCGAGAGTTTCGTATATTGAGCCCATCTTTTTCACTAAAGGGTATAGTGCAAGTGGTATCTTCGTGATCTAACATTACTTACTCATGAGTCATGATATGAGGATGGTCTATGAAGCTTTACTATCATCAAGGCTATAGCTCAAGTGAAAAATTGGACTTGCAGTATGAACAGCTGAAATATATACATATATATATATATAGAGAGAGAGAGAGAGAGAGATTGTCTGGTTCAAACAAATTGAACATGCTTTCCACCTTTTAAGAAGACTACTAACGCAAGGAAGAGACCAAACTATTTTTTGTCTTTGGACTTATTCTCTCTCTCTCTCTCTCTCTCTCTCTTAACTTGTTTAACTTGTCTTCCTTTTTCTTGGTGATTATTTAACTTTTTGTGATGAGACCCTTTCCTCATCTAGTGAACTCACATTCATCGCCCATTAATTAATTAAATAATGAGCCAACACGAATATTACTTTCTAAGTTCAACTAATGTAGTCTTGTGGGGTCAATGAACCCCACGGGCTTCTTCAATAATAATAAAACTTCATTTTCTTACAACTTTTTTTTGTCTTCTGTGATTGAACAACGCCGAAATTACGTTTGAAAGTATTTACGTGCGGCTTGACTACACTAATAATCATCATTTTCTATTACAGGGTCCTTGGCTCGAAGTATATGTATAAGAATATACTTAATCCATCACAACAGCTGATTAACTCTTAATTACCACTGAGTTGGGTGGTTCAATGGGATACTAATTGAACTTTTCACCTTGAAGTTAAAAGTTCGAATTTTGAAGTCTATTTTGAGACTCGATAGTTGATTGTTATACTAACTTAATTAGATTCGTTCTCAAAAGAAGTAAAGGGCATGATCAGAAACTTCACGATCCCACCAATGGAGGTGTATTGGAGTGATCGCTTGAAGCTCTCCTTTGCTCCCACCTTTTTATAAAGTAGAGATTAAATTCCGCACGATTTACACGTAAATCCCTCGAGTAGAAATTGCTTAACATTAATATGGGATTTGGAGAACCAATACAATTTGCTTAAATAATTGGGTCGGTAGAAATTGCTAAAGCTACAAATTACTTATGATGTAACCGTGTGCAGTCAACCAGGGCCCAGGGGGACAATTTGTCTATCAATTTGAGTACAAGGTTATGATACTAGCCTTAAAATTTTGAATAGTATTTAGTAAGGTAAACTTACATGGTAGAACATAAACCCTAATCAAGTGGGCCCTCAAATACTTTTATTTTTTTAATTCAATAGTCAGGAATGTCCAGACATTTCTTCCACAATCACCAATTTGACAGATGAAATGACGAAAATTACAAGGTTACCATGTTTATCATTCTAACCATTAATTCTTTAAACTCATGACTGCAATATAGTTCTTAAAATGCTTACAATTGCTTGTTAATCATGTCAACCACTAAAATATGAGTTTTTTGTTGTCAAGTATTACAAACTCAAAATATGCAGATTTAAATCTCCCCCCTTATTCGATCAACCCTCCATATGCCTTTCAGTTAACAAGGTCATAACCAAAGGGAACTTACACATTTACATGCAATATGTAGACCTAGAAGTAGCTATTTCTGAATGGCATATCAAGTGCTGAGGCACAAAGTTTTCTCAACCAAACTCATCGGCTAGGTTGCACATAGGGATGACAGTAGATCGGGGAAAAACGGGTATTCGTTCAAATCCGTCCCTTTTGGACCGGGGATGGACTGTACGTATTGGACGGTGGACGTATACGGGATAAATCAATACGGAGATGAAGGTGGGGATAGACTTACCCCGTCCCCGTTACCGGTTAAAATATATATATATATATATATAAATAAAATTGTTAACTTAATATGATTATATTTCATGAATATCCTCTTACTATGGTTGAGCATCACGGGTTTCAAAAACATTGTCACACTCTTCAACCAATGTTCAAAATGATATCTCAGAACACTCTTCGAAATGATATCTTTCAAATTTACAAAATGGAAAAGGAGAAGACAATGAAGTTGTTGGAAAAGACAAAAAGTAGAGTTGTTATCACTACAGACATGTGGTTCTCAAACAATCAAAAAAAAGGATATATGGCAATCACCACACAGTTTATTGATAATTCTTGAACATTGCAAAGTCGGATTATAAGGTACTAATAATCTTTCATTAGGATGTGTTATTTATTATAAGGTACTAATGATCTTCTATTAACATGTGTTATTTATTATCTTTAGATTTTTATATGTGTCTTATCCACATACCAAGGAAGTGCTTGTGGAGTGTTTGATGGATTGCTTTTTCGATTGGAACCTTGATAGAAAGTTGATCACTTTGACTGTGGATAATTGTACCACTAATGATGCAATTGTGACTATTTTGTTGGATAAACTTCCATTTGGTTCACTAATATTGCATAGTCAGTTGTTGCATATGCGTTGTTATGCACATATTCTCAATTTAATTGTTCAAGATGGTTTGAATGTGAATGGAGATGGTATTGAAATAATTTGTGATAGTGTTGCTTATTGGACAACATCTCTCAAGAGAGTGCAAAAATTTGAAGAGGCAGCTCATCAGATACATATTCCAAGTAACAAGAAGTTTGCTCTTTAAGACTCGATGGAACTCTACTTTTCTCATGCTTCAAACTAGTTTGATTTATAAAGATGTGTTTGCTCGCTTGAAATATCGAGATTCTCATTACAAGATTTGTCCGACTGAAGATGATTGGGAAGTGGCAAGAGAGATTTATCAAAAATTGAAATTGTTTCATACTGCAACAAAATTATTTTCAGGTACAAATTATCCTGCTGCCAATGTATACTTTCTAACTATTTGTGGGATAAGAGTAAAAATATCTAAGTGACTTCAAAGTCCCAAAGACGTGATAAAAGATATGGCCTTGAATATGTTTGAAAAGTTTAACAAATATTGGAGTGTGATTCATGGTGTTATGGGAGTAGCCACTGTTTTAGATCCACGGTATAAGTTGAGAATTTTGGAGTATAATTATGAGAAAATGTATGCAGGTGTGGAAGCTTTAAATGAAGTGAAGAGGATTAAAGAGCTTTGCTTGGAATTGGTAGGCGAATATGAAGCGCTGCAAGGAAGTGATTATGTACCACATCATTCTCCTCTCCCTCTTCAATCAGATATTGATTCCAAATGTCCAATAATTGATAATCTCTCAGATTTTGATAAATTTATACAAACAAGAGACATAACAAAAGCACGTGGGAGATCTGAGTTGGATTGTTACGTAGAAGATGGTATGATGCCAAGAAGTTCAGATTTTGATATTCTATCTTTTTGGAAGACAAGTGGTCCCAAGTATCCTTTGCTTCAAATGTAAAGATCTTTTTGATATTCCTGTTTCTACCGTGGTCTCAGAATCTGCTTTTAGCACAAGTGGGAGGGTGATCAGACCACATCGCAATAGACTTCTTTCGACTACAGTAGAGGCTTTAATATGCTCTCAAAGTTGGCTATATGCTAACGAACAAGGTAAATGACATATTATTTGTATGTGCATCATAATTTTCTGTTTTTTTTTGTGGGTAAAGTATGACTAATGCATTATTATTTTTTTTTTTGGTTAGGTTCATCTACTTCGACGAGCTTGAAGAGCTACACATTATTGAAGGATGTTGATATTAATGATGAGGTATATCGTTTTAGTTGAAAATTTTTTTTTTGGAAGAATCTAATTTTTTTTTTCTTTTAATGATATAGGAAAATGATGTTGAAGAAGTAGATTCTACCACCACCGATGGTGTCAATTGATGATTGAGTTGGTGTGAAGCTAGTGTTAAAAGATGATTGAGTTGATTGAGATGATTCTACCACTCGTTATGTTAATTGTGTAATGTTGAATTATATCAAATTTAAGTAGTATTTTGGACATTTGTTGTTTGTGTTATGTTCGAATATGTTATGCTACATTATGTTGTTTTAGATTATGTTACATTATTTAAAATATTGTTAGATTATTTAAAATGTTGAATTTATTTAGAATTTTAGATTATGTTGGCTTGAACTCGGACTTAAGTTTAGGCTTGGGCTTGGGCTTGGACTTGGGCGGGTACGGGAGAAGCGGGGACGGGGACGAAAATTATAAATTTACACGCGGACAAGGATGAGAATGAAAATTATACCCGTTAGCGGGGCTGAACCGGGGATGGATAAATGTTTTTTAAGCAGTTACGGGGATGAAGACTATACTCCCCGCCCCCGCTTCGGTCCATTGACATCCCTAATTACACATTTGTCATTAATCATCTTGGTAAACGACAATAAGTACTATATGAATTTAATTTGGTGATCTAATTATCGGAACTAATCTATAATTATTCTTAAATTGACGGTTATTTCCAACTAATATTAAAATTTACAATCAATCCGATAATAGTAAATATTTAGGTCAGAACATTATACCAACGAATTAATTCAAAAGGCATTACTCGAGAAACTGTTAAAAAGGCTTCATCTTGGAATGTCTTCTAGAACCCCATTAAGCATGCTTGTTTTTTTAATTATATCCACTTTCTCTTAAGGAAGCGCCATCAGAGGGTTCAAACCTCAATAATGCATATCTTGTAACAATATTTTAATATGCGAATGCTACATATTCTATGAAATAGACGAAATTTTAATGACAATCAAGATGAACCCAATTCCAATGCACCTTTCAAAATGTCAAATAGAGTAATCTTTTCATGAGTAATGTTACGTATACTTAAAAAATAGATTTAAAAATTATATTTAATAATTTTAATTATTGATTTCACTGTAAGTCCCAGTATTTATTGAGATTCAGTACCTATTCAATAGTCGAGATTATCAAATATAATTTTTAAGTTCATTCAACATTATTCTTTAGTGTAACTACACTAATAGAAACCTGATAATGTAAAATAGTATCACACAAGAGAGAGAGAGAGAGAGAGAGAGAGAACACAGTCTAAATATTGTTGCAATTAATTTGTTGATAGAAGGCAAAAATGCAGACGTCTGGGCTTATAGAACTACGATGTTTTCTCGTCTCTGTATTTACGTGATTTAAGGCTTTTGGATCATCATCAAACAACATAATCTTGTAAGAAACATGGTGAGTTTAATTAGTTCCTCATCATTCGAAGAGCCAGTGCTTGAAGCTCACCCAAGTCAGTATGTGAAGGTCTCCTCTTAGAGTAAGGTTGGAAAGAGAGCTCATCTCTGATTTGAATCTCTTGCACACCCATCCCTTCATTGTTGTGTTCAATGGACTCGACTGAGCTCTGGGGTGATATAGAGTTCAGGTAAGCCGGAAACGATGCCATTCCGGCCATTATATTTCCTGCGGGCCATTGATTCTCTGGATTATTCCTTGATGAATCAATAAGATTTTGTGCCAGTTGAGCCTTCAGTTGCATCAGCTGGGCTTGCAAGTATGCCACCTTTAGAATATAAAACAAAGAGTCTCATTAGCACTTCATTTGTATCTATAGCATATATAGGCAAAACACCATTACCAGTACATGCATCTTATTATATATTATAAACTTCTTATATTAGTGCATAGATGTGTTACTATACATGCGATTAATTGAAGGAAGCAAACAAAAAAATTAAAAATAATCAAACGGTACCAATTTGTGGTGGAGGCGATTTATTCGATAATGAGTATGTGTGGCTTTGTCATATATAGATAAGAATAGGTTACAACTTACGAGCAGTTATGGCCCTCCAGAGTCCAGGCTAATTAATGTTCAAATTATTAGAGTTCATAAAGTACTCCGGTTTAATTTATATAAAATTCAACTCAAACTCAGTTCATGTTTTAAATAAGTTGAGTTTAAACAATATTTTAATTTCGTTTCAGTAATCTCAATTCGATCTCACAAAACTTGGCTTGATTATTAGTCATACAAATTATTCATCCTAAGAAAGTGAAATGTACAGATATCCCAAACCAGGGAGAGAGGAAGAAGAAGAAAATGGGTTTTTTTGTGTTTTTGAACACAGAAGGAAATGTTTTTAATTCTATGAAATTTAACGACCTGCTGTTGCAAGGCGAAGATATGAGCGACGCAGCCATAAACTGGATCTCTGATCCTTGCTTGAGCTTCATAAGCAATAGTCACAACCGCCTCACAGCGATCAGCCACGGGGACATGAAGTAATAACTTGGAAACGTTACTAGCTCCAAACACCTTATGAATCGCAGCGAATATAGCCGGCCCTTGTTCCGAGCAAAAATATGGCGCAAATATACAATCCGTTGCACACTTTCGCCGGAGAAACTTGCATGCACCACAAGGAGAACCAGTCCCACTTGCCATATTGAGGAGAGAGAGAGAGATTTAGGCCCACGAGCACACTAGGAAATGGTGCAAATGAAGGACTTGTCTTGAATCTTGTTGGTTGGAGGGCCAGTGGGTGTTGAGGGACACAAAGGGTAGGACCTTATAAAGGGTGAGAATGGGGGGACATGGAAGGTCTGTGTGTGGGTTCTAAGGGAACATTTATTAATGGCTTATGTAGAATGGGTATGGTTCTTTAATGTGGCTTTAGACCAGTTTATATGAGTTTTTTTAAGTCTTTCATACTGTGGTTCAAAGACTTTGAGTTCAATGTTCTTATAAAGTATTGTTTTCCGCCGAACGCCCCACCTGGGAACTACAGCTCTTTGCTGCTTTCTGGAAATTGTTTTTAACTGACACGTGTCAGTTATGTTTAATAATTATTTAAAATTAACAGCATTTGTTTTGAGCACCTCTAATTTTATTAGGTGATGAAGCACTAACACAGTGGATTAGAATTGAAATAACATGAAAACCCTTTAATTAAAAGATTGATTTGACACGTCATATGCCCTTAATAAAGTATGTAGGTTTTGTTCATAAAATTTAAGGGTATTCATTCTAATAACTGGAATAGAAAATAAGTTAATGGGATATTATGCTGGAAAGTCACTTTATGACTGATTGACTTTGGAGCTTGGTGAAGAAAAAAGAAGACTCCTTTGCTTTGTTTTTACAAGTTTGATTCTTGGAAATTGAGTCATCAAATGGTCATGAAATCAGTGTTCAGTCAGCTTTAAGGGTAACGTTATTGCTCGGTTAAGCAACTTGTGACACCCCCTGGTATTAAATGCTCCATTTATTCCCCTAACTTGAGATTTTCAGGTCGAATCTTGAAAGACCACGTTCATCCCGTCTTTATAATTAGTTACGAGTTTAAAGGATATATGGCTGACGGTTTACAATTATCCAAAAAGAGGCTCAACCAACTGCATCAATGATCCGACGAACATGGCACAGATGCAATCAATTTAACGATCTTATACAATTAAAGCTTAAAATCAACACCATCATCCCCTGTCTGCGAAAAAATCCATCAGATTAGTTTTCAAAATAACCCAAGGATCTAATGACTAGATGTACAGCTGCCAATGAATTATATACATACTCTGTTCATGAACGCAAAATAAAAGGACCTTGACCACGTCCACTGCACTAGAACCTTTTATCTTCAGGTTCTACAACGGACCAGTCCTGTAAGGTACAACACAAAAATGCCACTCGAAAATTGTTCAGACTAATAATAAAAGGATTATGAAGCTCAACCTTTTCCTGTTTATGTTTATGTTTGGAGTCACTAGACTTACTGCAAAACATATAAGAGGCATCCCGCCCGTACTTTTGTAGAACATGTTGGTGCTTCAGAGACTTGGCACACGGAAGAACCAGATAAATGCAGACGAAGATCTAGCATTAGGCTTGCTGCCCTTGAGGTGTCCGCATGAAGAGGTACTGCAGAGAATGCAGTTGTTAAGCCATCCATCCATAAAATATGCTTTTGGTTCTCTTAAATGACCTCAAATGATTTGCCAGATCTCTCAAATTCTAGCATGTTGAGAGCAACTTCACAGCTCTGAGAGACAAGCCGCTCAGGATCCTTTGCAAATTCCTCGAGAAGTGCTATGCATTGATCATCTACAAAAGTAACATGACAAAGCTTATTAGGAAAAAAAAAACAAGAATTACGACGGTTGGAGTTTAAAAGATACATACATAATCCAGAACAATAAATATATGAATGCAAAAATAGGTTTAAGGGTGATGATGGAAGGCTTATTAGTTCAGATGACAATGAAAACATTGCCTGTACAAGCTTCAGGGCCAACTAGATAATCCCACAAAAATGCAAGGGAATAGTTTCCATTTTGGAGGTTATGGATTTCATTCTGATAAAATCATCTAATTCAAGGACAACTTATCTGCAGTAAACATCATGTTACTTTAGCTCAATAACATTATCCCCAGCCAGCGAAGAACTTTTCTAATACAGTCATCATATATTTACTACTAGAATTATGTCTTATTTAACCACATTTTATGATTCTTTCTTTCCTCGCAACATTTTAGTTGATTAAGAATACATGGGATTGCATAGACACTAACCTCATGGTGAACCACTATTATTTTCAGTCAGCCATACTAAAAAAGATCAAAAAATGCATCAAGTACATAAGAATTGTCAAACCTGCAATTGAACCAAGAGCTTCAGCTGCTTCATGTCTGACCATTGGATGCTCATTCACATCCCTGAGTATCCCAGAAAGTGCATTTGAAGCAGTTTTGTTTTGCAATTGGCGCAAGACGTAAGCAACCTGCAAAGTCAGTCCAACAAAATCACATTTAGATGTGGTTGGAAAAAACAGAGCCATCAAAGGCATATCAGATTAGGAATCGATAGCCCTTGAAGAAACACATTTCAATAACCAACGCATTAAAATGTCATATAGGCAGCAATTGTGACCCTGATTGTACAAACACCATATATATGGATGGGTAAAGAGGTCATTTTGTGCATTTAGCAATTATCTGAAATGATTATTGGCTATCATCACATGGGAAGAATTCATACACCTGTGCTCGATTATCTAACTGTGTGAAGTTCTTATTTCTCCAAACAGGTTTCACTTCCCATCACAATACACACCAGCTGATTTTGATGTTTTTGATTATGGAAGAATTCATGGAAAAAAAGTATGGCACAGTTAGATAATGCAAAGCTTTTCAACATGACTACCATAAAACACTAAATTTGCATCCGTGGACGTAATTTAGGGTTTCATGTGCCATGCCTAATAGGTGATTCATTATGAATATTAGTTGTATGCATAAAAAATTTAAATCACATCTATACGTTATTAGTGAGGCCAAAAACTTTTTGCCATTTCCTTTAAATAATACGGAAGCAATGAGAATGTAAACATCTGCCACCACAGCATCATACAGATGAAGTGAATTTGGTTATCAATCCATTATACAATGCTTAAACTTTATGAATGATAAATAGGACTATTTAAAAAACTAAACCCTAGAACAAAACGTATCTACAAATAGAGATGCAACAACAATGGTAGCCTCTGCAGGTAAAATTCATAACCCTCCTGGCCATTATCGAATCTGGGGCCAAAAGACTTAAGTCATACATGCTTTCCCTACCATTTAATATGTCTAATACACTATGTCAGTTATGCCAACAAAATTTTTAGGCCACAGGACCAATGGATGCTAGTGATGTATGTCACTGAGAGATTGCCCCCAATAGTAGTTTACAATTTATCGTAGAAATTGAGATGCTAGAGATACATATACAAATTGGCAACCTGAAATCGAGTAAGTCTTGCCCAGTATCCACTCTTATTGAGCTGATCTACATAATATATAAATCAGCAGACAATTGAAATGATTACAACTGACCTCATGTCTCAGAAGAGCACTTTTTGCACCTAAAGATTTGACAATAGCAGAGACAGCTTCATCTCCCCCATTGTTTCGAAGTGCAAAAAGAGCTGCATACCGCCCATACATGCTCTTTGCGTCGTCCAAGAGTACTTCCCTAAAAACAGGTGAAAATCAGTCACTGAGTAATAAAACCAATTTTGTAAAGCTTGTAAAGTTGACCTAAAATTATACCCAGAGAACAAACCTGAGCTCATAAACAGATTAACAAGAAGCAGCTGCAGCTGTGGATCAACCGACAAAAAGGGTGATGAATCATCACTTCTTCCATCATTCTTCAGTTCTTCAATTCGACTAAGAGCCAATTCACATGTTTCTCGGACCTCCTGAGCTGGATCTAAAACCAAACTGCTCTTTAAAAGGGGAACATTACTCTCCACACCAATTGCACCAAGGGCTTCTGCGGCCTGCACATTCGAGAGGAGACAAAAATCAGAAAGAATTATCAAAGAAAGCAAAATAACAATATATTTTTAAGACAATAAGAAGCTAAGAACATGAGACCTCATGGCGAACAATGGGATGCAGAGAAAGGTCATTAAGAACAAATTCTAGAGTGGGGATAGCATCCAGATCTTGCATTTGACCCAATGCAAATGTAGCCTCATGTGCCAGCAGATTTGAAGAATCCCTTATTGCCGCAAGAGGGGAATCAACATCACCATTGATACAAAATATTGTTGACGACACTATTTGAAAAATCTTAATTGGAAAATTTTTAAAAAGTTCATAACATGAACGGTAAAAAAAAAAGGGTTAATTGTACTATAGACCTCCAAAATATAAAATTTGTTTCATTTTGGTCTCTAATATTTTAATTACATTATTTTGATCTTTAAGTATTGAATATACTTCTATGTGGTCCTTTATATAGACAACATCCAAATTACTTGCTGTTTATAATATTTAACTTGTCACGTGATATTTAAATATGAATAAAAAATAATTTAGATAACTCTTAACAAAAAAATATGTAATATAAATAGCTGGATAGCTCTTCTATCCAAATTTAGATAGAAATTTGATCAAGAGTTATCCAAATTATTTTTTTGTCAAGGCATTTCGTGAGAAGTTTATAATAAAAAATCGTTATCTGTTTGAAGGACGACATAAAAATATATTCAATATTTCAGGAACTAAAATGATGCAATTGAAATATTGAAGATCAAAATGAAACAAACCTCATACTTTGAGACTTCCAGTGCAATTAACCTGTAAAAAAAATAAATGAAGCAAGGTTTTGACACTAGATGAGAAATTAAGAGCTGAAAGTCAACGGAATATGATATATGTCGTCAAAATGGGATTTTTAATCGACTAGGGGGGTGGGGTGGTCATTCTAGTAGTTGGAGTCCTAGATTAAAATGCAAATGGTATTAGGTTCCCTTACATATAACGCTACCAGTGAGCAAGAAAATACCAAAAATTATGATAACATCAAAAAGATATTTACCTAAAACATTTAAAGTTATTTTTACAAAAAAGCAACTCATATTACACATAACAGACGAAATTCAAAAAGAAAACATAACCATTCTCAGAAACAATGTTTAATATAATGATTTGATAATCACGAGTTCATGGATCAGCTAGGATTGGATGTACCTGTGGACCCAAAAAAGTTGCAAAAACAACATATAGATGAAAATCAACAAAAATCAAAAAGGACGACTTAGCGGACCAGGCTTAAACAACGAAGCACTAATATTTCATTGAGGTTAACGTACCTGTATCAGATATGATATTCATCAGATCCCCGAAAATACGTATTTGATACACTTTTAATAATTCAATAATAATTAAATATTATGATACTTCACGGATACTTTTGTAGGCAAGCGACATATATAATTTTTTAGTTGAACTTTTAACACCTTTTTTCGAATTCACATACCATACAATACATTAACAAAAAATTCATATTACTTCAAAGACGCATGAGTGTTTTTTAATTACTATCTACAATTACATGTCAAAAGAGCATAAAATAAAACTATTACATTATAATCTTAGCAAAAATTACTTCTAAATACTACGTAAATATTAGTTTTGATTCCTTTAATTAGTCTCTTTATTTTGTGGATATACCACAGCGACACAATATATATTTTCTTGAAACTAAAAAAAATTATTAATTTTCCTTATTATATGTTAAAGAAGTACCAAAATTTACCAATATTAAGTTGATTGAAAATAATAAAAATGTTAAATAAATTTTATTATATCCGTATCTTAGCCGTATTTGTATTCGCTTTTTTTAAACTTTATCGTATCGTCATATCCATATCATATCGTACTCGTATCTCGTATTAGTATATGTGCTTCACAAGCCTAAACATCTTAGGTTGTTTGAGTATTGATAGAAAACCATATTCATGGAAGTTCCTTCTCTGTGGCAGTGTTTAGCTTCAAAATGCATTGAAATCACAACATAAATACACAAATGTCTAAATGCATGTGTGTGACAGAAAGAGTATATCGAGAATGAGCGCATTGCGAGGAATGGGGCCTTAGAGATTGTGGAGAGAGAATAGTGCTCTAAAACGCTCCGAAACTGGTTGCTTTTGGTCCAACAATCTTTCACATAAGAATTTCTCTGTCTCGGGAGAAACTTGGAATGAACTCTTAGAAGAATCCATTAAAATTCCTTCCAATTACATAATCTGAATTGAATTGATAAATAAATTTGAATGAAAGAGAACTGATTTTGGAGAGAGATAGGATCAGTTATTCATCGTCGAACCACCAAACCCTAGCTCTCGAGAGCTAGGGCTCCATGTTGC
This sequence comes from Ilex paraguariensis, assembly GCA_963454935.2. NCBI lineage: Eukaryota > Viridiplantae > Streptophyta > Magnoliopsida > Aquifoliales > Aquifoliaceae > Ilex > Ilex paraguariensis. The sequence continues at coordinate 1,084,338 of CAUOFW020001059.1, read as the reverse complement.
TTACGATCAAAGCCACAAAATTAGAGTAACTATTTGGGCCTAACAGAGTGTACAACCCAAATTATACACCTATTAATTCGAATATACTTAGCCCAGATTCAAAGATTAAAAATAAGGATTTCTTTGGAAGTCGGTACACCTTATTAAACTTATTTGACAAAAAGTACATAGAATAAAATGTGAGTTAAAAAGACATAAATGCTTATTTTAGAGTCATTAATCCAAAATCTCTTATCTTTAATACACCTTAATTCATGTGTGTTTGTTAATACATATAAATACGTATTTAATGCACCTTAATTCATGTATATTTGTTAATACATGTATATATATATATATGTAAATGTGTATGTGTGTGTATACGAATATATATACTTATTTATACACACACACACACACACACACACATATATATATATGATTTAAATTTTGAATTATCTTTAATATACATTGATTCATGCGTATTTATTTTTGAAAAGTAATTTTGTTTTTAAATTATATTTAATGCACCTTGATTCAAGCGTTTTTTTTTTAGAAAATAGTTTTATTTTTAAATTAATTTAATATTCGAATAATGTAATAGTATAACAATAACAATGTAATAATAATAGTGTAACAAATACACTGTAACAAAAACAGTGTAACACATACACTGTAACAAAAACAGTGTTCAGTAGTTTTGTGTATATGGTAACAAATTCAAAACGGAGATGAACTATTTTAAATGAAATTATATGAAACTATATGTTTGACAAAATGTAATAATACAATATTTTGTGTAAATAACTTGTTACACTATTATTGTTATAATGTTACATTCTTAGTGTTATATTGTTACACTTTTATTATTACATTGTTATTATGACACTGTTACACTTTTATTGTTACACTGTTATTGTTGCACTATTACACTATTCGAATATTAAATTAATTTGAAAATAAAATTATTTTCTAAAAAAAAATGCATGAATTAAGGTACATTAAAAGATAATTCAAAATTTTGATAAGAGATTTAACAACAAGTATATACATACATACATACATAAATATTTATGTGTATATAAATATATATAAAAATATGTATTTATGTATATATAAAAACGTGTATACATAAATATATAAAAATAGTATATACATAAATACATATTTTTATATAAATTTATATATACATAAATACATATTTATATATATGTGTGTGTGTGTGTGTGTGTATTAAAATTCTCCTATAAAACTAGGAAATATTTAATGCACCACTTTCCAAAGAAAAGTGGTGCATTAAATACACATGGATTAATAGAGCGCAAAAATATCACAATAAAAATAGATAAATTCAAATTATATACTTGGATACAAATAAGTATCAAAATTAAGTACTTAATAACCCTATACTTTTTAGTGTATACTTTTTGTCAAATAAGTCTAATTTGATGTACCCCCTTACAGTTTACCCTAAAAATAAAAGGAAAATTTGGAGATTGGTCCCCTTATATGGATTTGTTTGGACTTAAGTTTGTCAATGACACTTATTTGTTATGAAGTCCGTTTTTTGTCAATTTTACCGTATTATCCCTTCACTTTAGAAGTAAAATAAAATTAAAAATTAAAAACTCATAAATATTAGGAGTTTGATTAACATTAAAATCTTTTTTCTCTCATATCTATCATATCCATATATATGTTAGGAGTTTGACTAACGTTAAGATTTTTCTTTTCCCTCTCTCTTATCTATCTATTAGTAATTGCTCATGCCTGAAGGCACAGAATAATAAAAAAAAAATTGTGTTAATTAAAAGGCATACCAAATCAAAATAATTTGTGTAACACATAAAATTACATGTTCAACAATACTACTACCAACAATATATTACATATAACTATGACTATATACGTGAATATCAAACCAAAATAATTGGTTTAACACATAAAATCTTAGTAGTTAATATAAACTAACTTTTATCTTAAAAAAAAAAATTTGATATAGTTCTCCTTGAAAACATGATTTAATTGACAATATCAACCGGTGTGTGCAACTCATAATCAAACTTTTCTGTAAATAAACACTACCTTAAATCAATAATCTTGTCACGTTACATTAATATCGCTATTATCATTGTTTATCAACTGCTGCAATTTAATAATCCAAAATATCTAATACAAAATGAATAAGATACTGATGGGACTTTTTTGAAAATACCCTATGATGAAGACACGTGTCCTCGGTTTACTAAAACACTATTGCTAAGATCAAGCAGCATCGGTGTACAAAAAACCCTCGCCCCCGAGGTACTGGCGTATAGGATCACACAGTCGGTATATTTTACAGCCGACACGTGTCCTCGGTTAGATACGAACCTCGGTCGGCATACCTCCCTCGGTCCCGAGATGAGTCTTTCCTCGGTGCCGAGAGGTACCCCGTCCTGAACGCCTCCTCTACTCCAGGATAAAGCTACTGACGCACAGGTCATCAGCCTAGGTCAGTCTAGACTATTCATCATGACCTCGTCTTACACAAGTAATGTCAGAACATACTGGAATACAGAGGTCATAGCCAATAGGGGATGGACGCGTGGCATATGATATCACATCAAAAACAGACGAACCGCATGCTGTTGCTGACACGCGCTTTGGGAAAGCAAACAATTAATTGCACCATTCCCTTGATGAGACCGCATTCAATGCGGTAAGGCTCGGAAGTGAAAGGCAATAAATGCTCCTATTACAGAGCATTTATTGCATCCTCCCCGAGAGGAGCATATTGTACCGTCGGCATCCCGACGACTCGGCATTAATTACTCGGGACCTCGAGCAGTCAATTAGAGAAGATATTCCTCATCAGAATCAATGCACACGCAACCTGCACCTAATGATCACCTACTGACCACACTGACAGCAATCATGAGCTTTTAAGGTATAAATACTCCTTGCAAAAGGCAAGACGGGTATGCAATCACAAACTCCCTACTACAATATATTTTTCTCAGTGTTTTCTCCTTCCTCTCTCTCACTTAAAGACTGACTAGACCGTCGGAGGGGATACGCCGGAAAACACTCCGGCGCCCTTCTAACTTGTTCTCCTTTGTTCCAGGATCCTCCTTCAGCCTTACTGGATCGTCCTCCCTCTCACCCAGGGTCTCCCGTTGCCGTTCCAGGTTACCACCGGACCTCGCAGGCTGTCCCAAGCGGCGTGGTTGGTCACTCAACCGGCTCACTCGAAGTTCACCAAGGGAGAGATCTATTCTCGTTTTTTATATTGTGCAGGATCTTGCACGCACAATCTGGCGCCGTCTGTGGGAAACGACTAGTTTTCCTAAGTTTTGTCTCTATAAAGAACAGTGACCATGGTGAACACTAGACAGAAAGGGAAAGGACCCCACCAAAGGAGTCTCGAGTTACAAGCTCCCTGCCATCACAGAGGGAGGGATCGCACCAATACGAATAAAAGTGCCTCTACTCAGTCAAGGGGGTAACCCCTCAAACCAGTATGGGGATCCGGTCAGGAGGATCAGCCCCCTTGGCCCGTCAACTGGCAGAAGTGATTGAAGAAAAATTTGGCGATAGATTACGTCAACTCGAGAAGGACAATGTAAACGTCCTTAGCCGGCTCGATGAGTTTGCCGCCTCAGGCGGAGGATCGAGGGATTCATTCCTTTCCCGAGGACTCCCCGTCCAGGAGGCGGAGACAAAAGATCTAAGAAACCACCTAGACCACAAAGCAGAAAGCTCCAGGGTCCTGAAGCGACCCAGAGCCGGCGAGCATCATCTTGACAACCATTCCAGGAAAGCGAGGCCATTGGCCCTGGACGACCTCCGGCGAGGTTTGTCCAGACGGAGGAAGGGAGATGAATCCGAGGAGGACTCAACCCAATCTACACGACGCCCAGGAAACGAGGGGCTTACCAATGAACACAGGGACTTCAGAAGGCATCCCGTCAGGGAAGAAGTCGATCTCAGAGCCCGATTAGACTCCAAAAGAAAGGGTAAGACTGTCCAGGATGAGGCCGAGGACGAAGACATACAAACACCCTTCACAAGGGAAATCAGCGAGATGGAGGTCTCAAGAAAGTTCGTCGTGCCACGGTTCAAAACCTATGATGGGCGGTCCGACCCCGAAGCCCATATCAGACAATACAAACAGATGATGTCCCTCTATCATTCGGACCAACGGTTTCTCTGCCGAGTGTTCCCTATGAGCTTGGGGGACTCTGCGATGAAATGGTTCGAGACGCTTCACCCAAACAGTATTGGGTCCTGGAAGGAATTGACTAGGCAGTTCCTGGCTCGATTTATTACGGGGAGTAAGCGCCCCAAAGACATTGGATCGTTGTTGACCCTCAGACGGAGGGAATCCGAGACTCTTCGCCAGTACGCCATCCGGTACTGGGAGGAGGTCAATGAGGTAGAAGGCTGCTCGGAGGTCATGGCAGCAGCATCTTTTCTGCTCGGCTTGGCGAGGGACACGGACCTGTACCGATCCCTGACCAAGAAGACTCCCTCGGATATGGGGGACTGATGGCTCGGATCAACAAGTACTCGAGGGTCGAGGACGAGATGGGAAGCAACAAAGGCCGAGCCCTCCAGTCTAAGAGAAAGGAGAAAGAGCGCGAAGATATTCCCCGAAAGGGATTGCTACCCCATCCAGGGGGTTCGTCCCGAGGAGTTCACACTGTTTTCAAGGAACCCATCTTCAAGTTGCTCCATAAAATCAAGCACGAGCCGTTCTTCAAATGGCCGCCCAGGATGCAGAGCGACCCCTCCACCCGAGATCAAAGGGTTAGGTGTTCCTATCACCGGGATGTTGGGCATCGCACCGAAAGCTGCAGGGTGTTCAAATCGTTCTTGGAAAGCTTGGTCCGAGACGGACACTTGAAAGAATACATAGAGCCCAGGCCAGAGGAGAGGCGGGCCCATGCCCCGACCGAGGAGCCGAACAACGTCATAGATGTCATCCATGTATGTCCCCTAGAGCGCCCCACGTCCAAGGAGCTTGAGTCCGACCTCAAGAGGGTAGCTTTTACAAGGAAGGTAGCCGAGGGTGACGTAGGGCCATCGAGTAAAAGGGTCAGGATGGGAGAGCTTGGCATTACATTCTCCGACGCGGATTTGGTAGGCGTGGTGATCCCTCATAACGACGCCCTTGTCTTAACCCTGAAGATTGGAAAATTCAATGTCAAGAGGATTTTGATAGACTCAGGAAGCTCCTCGGAGGTGATGTACTTCGAAACTCTGAAGCGGATGGGTCTTGGCCCCAAAGACCTCACCAAGGTCAGGACACCCCTTATCGGGTTCAACGGATCATTCGCCTTGCCCGTGGGGAAAATCACATTGCTAGTTGCCACTGGACCCTTTATCATCGACACCGAGTTTGTGGTGATCGATACGGACTCTTCTTACAACGTGATTATGGGGCGAACATGGTTGCACGCGTTGGGAGCGGTGCACTCCACTCTCCATCAGAAGTTAAAGTTCGCCACGCTAGAGGGTATCATGGAGATCCGGGGGGACCAAGCCTCTGCGAAGAACTGTTTTTATTCGGCCGTCCGAGCCGGGGCGTCCAGCCAGGAAAAGGGACGAGCCCCGGAAGAGATTATGGAAAAATAGCAATTACAGTCCGGGCGTCCAGGAATGGATGACCCACGGATAGACCTGACTGAACGGTTGGTTGAAGACCTCCGGAAGGTGCCCTTAGAAGAGGGAGAAGAAGAGAGGTATTTCTTAGTGGGGACCTCGATGCCTACGGCTGAACAGGAGGAGATGATCGAGTTCCTAAGGGAAAATACAGACATATTCGCCTGGAACGAGATGGAAATGACGGGGGTAGACCCCGAGATAATCACTCACAGGCTACATGTTGACCCGTCGCACAAGCCAGTCAAGCAGAGGCCACGACGCATGGCCCCACATCACACCAACGCGGTCAACGAGGAAATCGACAAACTCCTGAAAGCTGACGTCATTCGAGAGATACAGTTCCCTGAATGGCTGTCCAACACGGTATGCGCAAAGAAGAAAGGGGGGAAATGGCGTGTCTGCGTAGATTTTACAGATCTAAACAAGGTGTGTCCCAAGGATGACTACCCCCTGCCAAAGGTGGACCAGCTGGTGGATGCCACAGCCGGATATGAACGAATGGACTTCCTGGATGCCCGAGCAGGATATCATCAGATCCCCCTCTATGCCCCGGATCAAGAAAAGACGGCGTTCATCACTCCGAAGGGAGTTTATTGTTACAAAGTGATGCCGTTTGGACTGAAGAACGCCGGGGCAACATACCAAAGACTGATGAATCGGATGTTCAAGAAGCAGATCGGCAACACCATGGAGGTCTACATAGACGACATGCTGGTAAAGAGCAAACGGAGTTGTGATCATCTTACAGACTTGGCGGATACCTTCTCCACTCTCAGGGAGTATGGGCTGAAGCTGAATGCAGCGAAGTGCGTCTTCGGAGTGGAGTCAGGAAAATTCCTCGGATATCTGGTTAGTCAGCGAGGAATCGAAGCCAACCCGGATCAGATTAAAGCTATCCTGGACATCCGAAGCCCTCGCACCGTCCGAGAAGTCCAGAAACTCACAGGGATGCTGGCTGCACTTAACCGTTTCGTCTCACGCTCCTCGGATAAATGCAAACCCTTCTTTGGAGCAATCAAGAGTGCTGGGAAGAATATGTGGAACCAGGAATGCGAGGACGCCCTGGCTGGGATCAAAGAATACCTAAGGACTCTTCCAACCCTGTCCGTCCCCATCCAAGGGGAGATGTTGTTCCTGTACCTGGCTGTATCTGAGTTTGCGGTAAGCGGGGTACTTATCCGTGAGCATGAGCACCGCCAGAAGCCAATTTACTATATAAGCAAGGCACTCCTGGACGCCGAAACAAGATATCTACCCCTGGAGAAACTGGCTCTATCCTTGGTCACCACTGTCAGGAAATTGCGACATTACTTCCAAGCGCACCCGATCACTGTCCTGACCGATCAGCCCTTGAAAGCAATCTTGAGAAGGGCGGAACTCTCCGGAAGAATTTCCAAGTGGGCAGTGGAGTTGGGGGAGCACGACATTCATTTCAAACCCCGAACCGCGATAAAAGGTCAGATATTGGCAGACTTCATAGCTGAGTTTTCAGGGGAGCATCCCGTTCTGGAAGGACCGCCTCCTCGCGACTTAGCGTCTCCAACGAATTATGAAGGATCGCCATGGCTCTTGTATGTGGACGGTTCGTCAAATAGTAAGGGGTCCGGAATCGGTGTCCTGCTGACCTCTCCAGATGGGATTATTGCAGAGCAGGCCGTTCGGCTGGGGTTCAAGGCTTCGAATAATGAGGCGGAGTACGAGGCACTCATCGCAGGACTTCGGTTAGCTGAGGCGACGGGAATTATTAATTTAATCGTGCATTGTGATTCCATGCTGGTGGTTAATCAGGTCAACGGAGAGTTCGAAACTAGGGACCCTAGGATGAAGGCGTACCATCACCAGGCGACGACGATGATCCAAAGGTTCAGCCGGTTCGAAATCAAGCAAGTGTCCCGCGACAAGAACACGCATGCTGATGCCCTGGCTTGTCTAGCCTCGGCGGTGGACTCCTCCCAGTCGCGCAGGATCACCATTGAGTATCTTCCTCATCCTGCATAGACCATACTCTCGAGGCGATGGTCATCCAGGACGCACCCAAGCTGCCCAGTTGGATTGATCCCTTTGTCAAGTTCCTAACAACGGGAGATCTCCCGGAGTGTTCAAAGGAAGCTAGGAAGATAAGACTCAAAGCTCCAAGATTTTTGGTCTCTCCGGATCAGAAGCTTTACCGGAGGTCTTTCTCAGGGCCTTACTTGCTATGCGTCCAAGAAGATCAGGTACAAGACCTCCTGTATGAGGTACATGAAGGAATATGTGGGGGGCACTCTGGGGGGCGATCTATGGCGCACCGCATTATGTCTTAGGGATATTGGTGGCCGCGAATGCAAAGGGATGCGCGCACGTATGTCCAAAAATGCGACCAGTGCCAGAAGTTCTCCCCTGCAATCAGGCAGCCCGCGGGGAACTTACACCCCCTCACCAGCCCTTGGTCATTCGCCCAGTGGGGGCTCGATTTGGTTGGACCCCTGCCTAAGGCTCCGGGGAATAGAAAATTCCTCATTGTGGCGACAGATTACTTCACCAAGTGGGTGGAGGCAGAGCCGTTGACTCATATCCGCGACATAGATGCCAAAAAGTTCGTCTGGGAGAACATAATCGTCAGGTTTGGGATTCCTCGGGCACTGGTGTCGGATAACGGGACCCAGTTCACTGGCGGGCGCTTCAAGTCTTTCTGCGAGCAACTCAGGATCCGTAATTTCTACTCCACCCCTGCCTATCCTCAAGCCAACGGCCAGGCAGAGGCCTCCAACAAGACAATTGTCAATGGAATCAAGAAGAGGTTGGAGAAAGCCAAGGGAAAATGGGCGGAAGAGCTGTTAAACATTTTGTGGGTATACAGGACCACCCCTCGGTCATCGACAGGCGAAACCCCCTACTCCCTGACATACGGGATGGAGGCAATCATACCCCTCGAAGTAGGGCTCCCGACCATAAGGACCCAAGCTTTCGACGAAGGGGGGAATGACCGTCAACTGGGATTGGAACTGGATCTGGTGGAAGAAAGAAGGGAGGAGGCCGCCTTGAGGATAACTAAGTATCAAGAGAGGATCTCCCAACTATACAACAAAAGGGTCAAGACTCGAGAATTCCGGATAGGCGATCTGGTCCTCAGAAGGGTAACGGCCAATACCCGGGATCCAACAGAGGGAAAGATGGGACCAAACTGGGAAGGGCCTTACAAAGTGATATCAATCGGGGGCGCCGGGTCGTACAGATTAGAAGACATGGATGGAAAACTTGTAATACGACCATGGAATGTTATGAATCTAAAGAAGTATTACTTTTGAAGTATTCTCCTCTTCAAGTACTTGCCAACGACAAAGATAAAGGGTAAGGCCCTGGGGGCGGAGTTCAAGGACTCCTGTCCCCGAAGCAAACACAGGAGCAAGCCTCCTGCAAGGGTAAGGCCCTGGGGACAGAGTTCAAGGACTCTCGTCCCCGAAGCAAACACAGGAGCAAGCCTCCTGCAAGGGTAAGGCCCTGGGGACAGAGTTCAAGGACTCCTGTCCCCGAAGCAAACACAGGAGCAAGCCTCCTGCAAGGGTAAGGCCCTGGGGACAGAGTTCAAGGACTCCTGTCCCCGAAGCAAACACAGGAGCAAGCCTCCTGCAAGGGTAAGGCCTTGGGGACAGAGTTCAAGGACTCCTGTCCCCGAAGCATATACAGGAGCAGGCCTCCTGGAAGGGCAAGGCCCTGGGAGCGAAGACAAGGACTCCTGTCCCCGAAGCAGCACAAGAGCTTGCCTCTCAAATGGGCGAGCAGCCCCGAAGATGGTTCAAAAAAAAAAAGAAGCAAAACATTACTATACACAGAAGAAGGAAAGAAAAACTTGTTATTTATTTCTAAAAATAGGGGTCCCCGAAGGCTACAAAAGGAAAGCAGAAGGGATACAATCAAAAAATACAAGGCAGCTTTATCGGGCTCCAGGTATCTCCAGAACTTCAGCCGAGGGTGAGTCAGCGATAAATGGTTGAGAAGCTTCTGGAGCAGGCAAGAGAAGAACTTCGGCAGCGGGAACAGCTTGAGCAACTTGAGGTTCAGGAGCATGGTCCGACGGAGCGTCCTCGGACAAGTCCACTATCACCGCCTCGGGAGCATCAGCCGAGGTCTGCATCGGCGTAGGGGCTTCATCCTCGGCAGCAACCTGTGCTTCTGCCTGTGCCATCTCTGCCGAGGGCACATACTTGTGCATTTGGAAGAGAAGGGAGTCTGATGGGACTTCAGCAGCCTGGAGCGCCTCGTCCCACCCTTTCTTGAAGAACTCTTTGCTGTTTTCTTCAAGAGCGGGGAGCACGTCATCGGCAAACTCCTCCAGGAGTTGCTCCTCCGACTTCCGGTTCAGCTGCTCGGCCCTGACCCAGTCCAGCTCCTGGGTGAGAGCCAGACAGTTTTCTTCTGAGCCAACGGCCCTCTCCTCCGCAGCAGAAAGCCGCTGCGTTTGCTCGGTAATCCTCCTCTCAGCATCGGCAAGTGCGGCACTTAGTTTTTCAGCGCCCACCTTGGCCGATTCAGCGTCCTTGAGGAGTTGCTCTATTTGAGCGGCCTGCCCCGCCAGGGTAGAATCCCTGGCAGCTACATCCTCCATTACCCGGGCGAGGGCCGCTTCCGCCTCCTCCTTCTGATCGCGGGCCCTCTGGAGGTCCATCCTAGACCCGTGGTACCGAGCAGCTATGATGGAGATCTGCTGGGTAGCCTGCAAAGAAGGAAAGAGTGTTAGTCACAAAAATGGAAAACAAGAGTGAAGGAACCAAAGTAAAAATAAACTCACCACCAGGGAGTTCTAGATGATGGAGCGGAACAACACGTTGGTTGATCGCCCCCTATGAGCCGCCATGTCAGCATCGAAATGCAGTGTCTCACTCACTGCATTTGCGACATGAGGATCCAGCAGAATAGAATCGTCGACCCTGATCACTCGGTTCATGTGATCAGTGGCTCGGGGATTCCACTCCGCGGCCTCCACTGGAGGCGGAACGGGAGGAGGAGTCTGCTGCTGTTGTTGTTGCTGCTGTCGATGTTGTTGCTGCTGCTGCTGTTGTGGAGGAGTAGGGGGTAATCCCCGGCCCCTCCCGCTTTGCTGCTGAGCGGGAGGTGCTCTGGATCCTCGGCCAAGGCCATCATGCCAATGCTTGACCCATCTCTCCTCCTCCACCTGAGGGTCCCGGTCTCGCACCTGACCCCGACCAAGGACCCTTGATGACGGGGTAGAACTGGTCCCTGCAGAGGGGGTGCCGCGGACGTCCCCCGACCTCTCCCGACTGCAAGGGTCTGCCTCTGCCTTAAGAACCCGAGGTCAATGCGAGGAGTGTTTGACATCGCGACTTCAAGCGCGTCCTCGGCGTCCAGGGATTGAAGAACTTGAAAGTCAGGCCACACGTCTCCTCCCGAAGTCCCCACCTCGGCGTCCGAAGGAATAACGTCCTCTCTGACCCCGAGCTCTTCAGCAACTCCCTCGACCTCTGCCTCTGAAGCCCGATCCGGGTCTTCCTCCAAAATTTCCTCAACCTCTAGCCTCGCCGCCTGGTCGAAGAGTTCAGACCACTGCGAAGGCTCAAAAGGTTGCGGAAGCTGCGAAAACTTCTTATACCCGGGGGTATAGTTCAGCAGGATATGAGCAGCATGGCCAAACCCGTTGTCACCCGTGAACCTCCAAACCGTGATTAGGTCGGCAAAGTTCACCAGCGACCGAGGAGGAGGAGCTGTTTCCCGAGAAGGAATATCTACACAACAAAAAAGTTGTCATAAACATGAGAAGTCCCGAGAAATAAATAAAGAACCCGAAGGAACCGACGTACTTGTCGTTCTCCATTCCAGAGGGCATAATAAGTCATTGTACTCGGGACCAACACCCCTCTGCCAAGATCCCTTGAAGATTAGGATATCATCCTTGTACCCTTTGTCCGAGTCAGGAAGATGGGTTACAAGGTACATGGAAGGGTCCCTGGCTTTGAGGTAGAAGTGTTGGTGAGGCATGACTCTAAGGAGGGAGTAACAGAAAAGGAGATCATTGAGCCCAATACTCACCCCGAGGCACCTATTGAGCTCTAAGACCCCCATGATTATTCGAAAGACATTAAGGCAGCATTGCCTGGGGAAGAGGCGAAAGCGAGAGAGGAACTAAAGAAGCAGGGGGGGTAAAGAAACCTAATTCCACCCTCTATGATGGCCTTGGTATAGAAAGGCATGGCATCCTCGGCCCCGAGGGTAGATGAGTGCAACAATGGGTTAAAATCCACTACATCTACACACGGAGGAATGCCGTACTTGGCCCTAAACCTATCAATCTGCTCCTCGCCTTTCACCTTGTATTTCCCTGACCCCGAAGGACCAGCCTGAGGATTCTCGAGAGCAGGGCGACGACGAGGCATCACTAAAAAAAGAAAGAAGAGGGTATTTGTTCTTGAAAACCCCTGAGGAAGTTTCCCAAGGGTTTAAATCACGACGTGTCGAGCGGATCACACCTCTAGTCAATCGGAAAACAAAAAGGCTAGAAGGACGAAAAGAAAGAGGGTTCTGAAACTCACCCGAACGTCAAAATGGAGTTTTTTCTGGAAAAAACCTTAAAACAACTCCCTCCAGAAAGTTCAGGAATCAACAATGGGTCTGCTGGCTCTGAGATTTTGAGAGAAAGGGCAGTCGACGATGGCAGAAGAAACAAGAACTCCGGCGAAGATTCAAGAAGGCGTACTCTGGATGAAGTTCGAAATGGCAAAACGATGGAAATCGGAGAAGAACCCCCTTTATATAGGGGCAAATTTTCATCATTAGGCGGGAAAATCGAAACGGCGCATTTAATGCGCACAATATCCCAAGCCGGGGAAAACGGCTCGAGGCCATGATGAAGGACGGGTGGTAGTTGGGAAACCCTTCGTCTCCTTACGACGCGTGTCCTCGGTGTCAGAAGATCGAAGGCTGGGGGGTAGTTGATGGGACTTTTCTGAAAATACCCTATGATGAAGACACGTGTCCTCGGTTTACTAAAACACTATTGCTAAGATCAAGCAGCATCGGTGTACGAAATGCCCTCGCCCCCGAGGTACTGGCGTATAGGATCACACAGTCGGTATATTTTACAGCCGACACGTGTCCTCGGTCAGATACGAACCTCGGTCGGCATACCTCCCTCGGTCCCGAGATGAGTCTTTCCTCGGTGCCGAGAGGTACCCCGTCCTGAACGCCTCCTCTACTCCAGGATAAAGCTACTGACGCACAGGTCGTCAGCCTAGGCCAGTCTAGACTATTCATCATGACCTCGTCTTACACAAGTAATGTCAGAACATACTGGAATACAGAGGTCATAGCCAATAGGGGATGGACGCGTGACATATGATATCACATCAAAGACAGACGAACCGCATGTTGTTGCTGACACGCGCTTTGGGAAAGCAAACAATTAATTGCACCATTCCCTTGATGAGACCGCATTCAATGCGGTAAGGCTCGGAAGTGAAAGGCAATAAATGCTCCTATTACAGAGCATTTATTGCATCCTCCCCGAGAGGAGCATATTGTACCGTCGGCATCCCGACGACTCGACATTAATTGCTCGGGACCCCGAGCAGTCAATTAGAGAAGATATTCCTCATCAGAATCAATGCACACGCAACCTGCACCTAATGATCACCTACTGACAACACTGACAGCAATCATGAGCTTTTAAGGTATAAATACTCCTTGCAAAAGGCAAGACGGGTATACAATCACAAACTCCCTACTACAATATATTTTTCTCAGTGTTTCCTCCTTCCTCTCTCTCACTTAAAGACTGACTAGACCGTCGGAGGGGATACGCCGGAAAACACTCCGGCGCCCTTCTAACTTGTTCTCCTTTGTTCCAGGATCCTCCTTCAGCCTTACTGGATCGTCCTCCCTCTCACCCAGGGTCTCCCGTTGCCGTTCCAGGTTACCACCGGACCTCGCAGGCTGTCCCAAGCGGCGTGGTTGGTCACTCAACCGGCTCACTCGAAGTTCACCAAGGGAGAGATCTGTTCTCGTTTTTTATATTGTGCAGGATCTTGCACGCACAGATACAAATTATAAACTAAACTAACATTAAACTGAGGCTAATATCAATAATTAAATACATTCACTCATCCTGTAGAAGCCAAATAACCTGTAAAATTAATATATTGTGCCTCCTAGTTAGTTGTCATGCCTAAATGTACTTTATAATACAAAAAAATCATTATTTAAAATTCATTAATTATTAATTAAAATCATTAATTAATTGAGAAGATTGATTTTCAATTTAGAAAATTTGAAATTACCTCTATCTTATTAGTATAGATGAGAAAAAGAGAAAGAAAGTTAAATAAGAGACAGGAGTCTTAAAAAATTTTGGCATGAGGACTGTCGGATTGATAATCGTCAAAAGATCTGAGCCATGAAAAATTAAAGATAAAAAAATCTAGCTACTTTATTATTTTATATATATATATATATATATATAGAGAGAGAGAGAGGATATAAGATAGTGTGTTTAAAACGTCTAAAAGATAAGAGAGAGAGTGTGTGTGTGTGTGTGTTATATGAGACATGAGAGTGTTATAGTTAAACCCAATTATGATCGTCAGATCAGTATTTATGAGATGATTTGAACCGTCTTTTATATTAGAATTACGTTGTCTGTTAGATGTGTTTATGTTTTGTCTCAAAACGATCTGGACCTCTCTTTGTCTCTGGATTCAAACTCAGCTCTACTTTATTATATAGATATATAAGTTATATATATGTATATATATAGTAACATTAAAAATAAAAAAGAGTAACATTCAAATATAAAAAAAAATTATCATTTGGATACAAAAAATAATACATTTAAAACAAAAAAAATAGTAACATTTAAACATAAAAAAAATTGAAACATTTAATATTAATATTTTAAAAAATAACAACAGTAACATGTTCAACAAAAATATTAACATGTTCAACAAAAATAGTAACATGTTTAACAAAAACTGTAACATACTTAACAATAATTATTTCTCTCATATTCAAACACAAAAAAATAGTATCATTCAAATAAAAAAATAGTAATATTCAAAAAAAATAAAAAATAGTAACATTGAATATTAATATTTAGGAAAAAATAGCAATAACATGATCAACAAAAACAGTAACATACTCAAAAATAATAGTACATTAATAATAACATACCCAACAAAAGCAGTAACATGAACAATAACATAATAAAAAAAATAGTAACATGAATTTGAATTTTGTTATTCAAATTCTTAGTAATTTTTTTTTGTATTTGAATGTTACTATTTTTTTTAATGTTACTATATAGATATATATACCTAACATATATATTGATATAGATAGATAAGAGTCAAGAAAAATTTTAATGTTAGTCAAACTCTTAACCTATATATGAATATAGATAGATATGAGAGAGAAAAGATTAATTTTTTTTAGGGAATGATATTTTTGAGATAAAAAAAAAAAAAGGTGGACTTAAGTCATTACATATAATTTTAAATATGAACTTAGCCCCTTATAAGTTTTCTTGTAGGACTTATCTCCAAACAAGTGCATTTAGTGGGACTCACTTCCAATTTTCACAAAATAAAAAGAATATTATCATTGACACCCCTCTAAATAGCTATATCTTCAATCAAACCCTCTATATTATTTGAAACATCACTGAGACCACTTTTCAAATTAATAGAGTTAACTAGAATGCAAATTTATAAAATTGTCCACGATATATTTTTAAAAAAAAAATTTCATACACAACTCCTCTAGGTAGGCATATCTTCAATGAGACTCGTCTATTTCTGAATTTTTTTTACTTATTAAAATTTGATTCGAACTAATTAAAATTTATTTTTACGTATTAAAATTCTAGTCGATTAAAAATTATATTTTTTACGTATTAAAATTCAAGCCAATTAAAATTCATTTTAATTGGCTAAAATCAAATTTTAATCAAGTCAAATTGAATTTTAAATGGCCCGAATTTTAATACATAAAAAATATAAATTTTAATCAACTCAAATTTTAATACGTAAAAAATAAATTATAATTAGTTTGAATCAAATTTTAATTGATCCAAATTTTAATAAGTAAAAAAATATAAATTTTAATCAACTCGAATCAAATTTTAATAGGCGTTAATCTCTCAAGTTGAGCTTGAATCGGCTCAAATTTTAAAATGTAAAAAAATAAATTTTAATACATAATAAGATAAAATTTAATCAAATTGATTAAATTTTAATCAATTCAAATTTTAATATATATGAAAACAAATTGTAACGGCTCAAATTTTAATATGTAAAAAAATAAATTTTAATCGACTCAAATTTTAACCAATTTTATGTAGAAAGGTTGTTAGGTTAATGTAGGACCGTAGGAGCAATTTTGGTATTTTAGATATTTTTTTAAAAAAATGGATCATTTAATGACAAGGGGTGTCGAGTGATATTTAAATATAAATTAAAAAAAGTGTCAATCAAATAGGATCACCCAACCCAACCCAACACCTCTCAATTTATAACATCATATAGAAAATATAATATTAAAAACAAACAAACAAACAATGATATTTTAGATAATAGATGAGATTCATTGAAAATATACTTGTGAATGATAATTATCCAGATAAAAAAAAATAGAACCATAAAGATACATGGAGCGAATGACATTGTTAACCTCAAAATATCTTTAATCAATTAATTTATACCTTAAAAATTAGAATTTTACGTTACATCCTCAATCATGCAAAAAATTAAAAATTTTATAAACAAAAAAATAATTGAGTAATGTACACTAATTATATCCATAAATAAAAAAGTATAAACAAAAAAATTAACGAACGTTTTAATTTTGGACCACATTAGTCCAGTTTTATATGATTTAATGATTAAAGGATATAATGAGAGAGTTTTACTCTTTTAGGGTATAAACTAAATATTTTTTTAAAAAAATCAGGGTTAAAAGTGTTATTCACTCCTATATACATGACCCACAAACCCAACCAAAAACTAGGGTTTAAAGCTAGCCAATGGGGCCTTGATGACTTGTCCACCACTTTTGGGAGAACTCTCCTACTAAGAACATCTTCAACAATGCTCTCTATTTTAGAGAGTGATAATGTATAAACTCGAAACGTGAAGTGAGTGCTTGAATTGAAGAAATTAAGACTTATGAGCAGTGATATATGAATGAACAGTGATGATGGAGTTGACCTATGACTGAGCCTGGTGGCTCTAGAAAATACAACAATAATCGTAAAATATAGGTAAGAGCTGGGAAACAACACAAATTACAGTGATTCATAAGCTAGAAAGCTTGATTAGTTCACTTTAATGTAGTCTCTTGCTGCTCGAAAGTTTTTTATTGCTTGGAGAAGAAGATAAGGTTACAATTGGTTTTTATGCCATTACATGGAAAAAGCTTTTGTATTTATAACCACAAGTGAGATGATCCATATATCATCATCACATGATCTCTAAATTTATTAGAATTTGGTTGAGGAAATATTGAGCAGTTAGTGACTACATTCCCTAGATATGACACGGTCTTTTAAAACATGCTGAAGTGACCTTTGTGACCTGTGTTTAAGCTTGAGATGTATTGTGGTCCTTCATATCTCTAAAAGAGTTTTGCTGTGAGGTTGTTTTGCTTTGGGACGCTCTCCTGATCTTTTAGCCAGTTCGTGAAAAATGAAACTCGGTCCATACATTTGTCTTGAGTTAGAAATGTTAATTCTCCTTGTGACTTAGTGGGGATGACCTAGACACCTTTTATTGAGGTCATTCTTGATCAACTTGAATTCCTTTAACTAAAGATGTAAATGAATAACCTTGGCTTTCCTTATGAGGATGAACATTTAATCATAAGATCGGAGGATAGATCTCGTCGACTGACAACTTTATGATCCAGTTAATTGGCTATTCTTCAATTAACTAATGATATCATTTCTGGGGAGCATGTTTTCTAAAATAGAGAGCATGTTTAATAAAATGTTATAATAGAGAGTGAATTTTTACACACCACTCTAATAACACTTTCTATTCTTAACATTTTCGTTATTTTTGTTTTATTTTTTTGATAATAAATTTGACTTTTCTTATATTTTTTTTCTATCTATATAATAAAGTACAATATAATTCAAATCTCCAAAGATAAACAAAATAACTTTTACTATTCAAGATTAAAATCGCTTTAAATTTTATTTTAAAGTTAATTTAATGATCAATATTAACACCCTAAATTTAATAGAAAAAATAGGTCCCTAAGGGTGTGTTTAGAGTGACTTTTTAAAAATACTTTCTAGAAATTATTTCTCGTAAAAACTTTTTTTTAAAAAAAAATAGTGTTTGAAATCGCCCCACTACTATCTCTACCACCCCCACCCCACCGCTCCACCACTACCACCACCACCACCATCAATGCTGCCACCACTACCATCACCATTGCCCCCACACTCACACCCACCCACCACCACTGCCGTCGCCGCCATAATTATTGCCACCCTACCATACCCACCACCACCGCCACCGTTGTTGCCGCTGCCACTGCCACCGCCAGCACCACTTTCGTTGCCCACCATCACCACTACCGTCATCGCCGTTGCCACAATCTTACCACTATCACCATTTTCATTGCCCCACCACCACCATAACCACTACCACTGCCACCCACCACTACCCCCACCACCCCACCATCATCATTACCATTATCACCACTGTCCCACCAACATTTTCACCACCCCACCACCACAACCGTTGTCGCACCCTACCATCATCACCACCGATGTCGCACCTTACCACCACTGTTACTGTCCCACTATCACCCCACCACCCCCATGACCATCATAACTATTGCCCCACCTCCACCCCCTACTCCATCGTCACTGCCCCACCTCCACCCCCTACCCCATCGTCACTGCCCCACTACCACCATCACCATCATTGCCACCCACCACCGATTGTTATTATCGTCATCTTATTCTTATATTTATTACCATTACCACCATCATCCCACTACCACCATCGCCCCATCGTCAGTACCCACCATCACCCATCGTCGTCTATCATCACCACTAGTCACTGTCACCTACCCCACCACACCTACCACCACCAACCACCACCACTTGTCATAGCCCACTATTACAGCCACCCATTATTAGCTACCCCTACCACACTTACCACTATCGCACCACCCATCACACTGTCACCTAGAAGTACCCCATCGTCACCCACCACAATTATCATCACCGCCCACCACCAATGTCATCATCCCATCACCAGCATCACCGTCATCCACCACTACCCACACCTACCACTATTACTGTTATCACTCATGACTGTTACTATCATCATCGTTACTCAAAACCACCACCACCACCACCATCATCATTGCCACCCACGATTGTTACTACCATCATTGTAGTCGCTTTACCCACCACAACCATCACCGTCTCCCACAATCACCACTATCATTCACCACTACTACCACCGCTCACTTCCACTATAATCGATGTTTAAGTTTCTTTATCTCTCTTTTATGTTTGTGATTTGATTTTGGGTGTGAATACAAATATGTTAGACTTTTTTTTTATTACTTCGTGCCTTCAGGTACGAGGAATAATTAATTTTTTAAATGAGATATATTTATCTTAAATATCTTAGGTGAAAAGACAAATATAATATTTTTCTGTTAAAAAAAATAGATTACAAAGTGAATTTGATTTTCTAAATAATAAATATAGAGAGAGTCTAAATAAAAAATCTAGTTAAAAAAAATTATAAGAATTGACTGAATAATAAATAATTAAGTGAAAATAAAAATTGATGGTGCCTGAATCTAGAGATGTCAAACGTGTCGGGTTAAGCGGGTGACAAGTAGAAAATATATAAACTCATACACGACATATTTAATAAATTGGTAAAAAATCTCAACACGAATACGACCCATTTAATAAACGGATAACACGACACGACTTATTTAATCCGTTTAATTTTTAAAAAAATTATATTAATAAATTTTAATACTCTACTTTGTTTTATTGCCAATTGCACTTCCCTCAAAAAAGAGAAATTTTTAACCAAATCTCATAAAAATAAGACTTGAAGGTTTAAACAAAAAAAAAAAAGGTCATTATTTTTTATAGGCAACTCAACTCTCCCCATCTCTCCTCATTTTCCAATCTGAAATAAAAACAAAAGACATTGGTTTGCCTTTATTTTTGAAGTGCTCCTCATCTCATTTCTTTTGTCTTTAAACTACTACTTTATTTTTTTTTAATTAATTAATTTACTTCTTTTTTTCTTACTAATTTTTTAAAATAATTATTAATTTATTATTATATTAATTTTATTTAAACGGATAAACGTAAGATAAATAGTTTGACAGGTCTCACCCTAACACGACCCGTTTATTAAACGTGTTTGACGTATTAATCCGTTTATTACCTAAACCCGTTAAAATCTTACTCAAACTTGCTTAATACCTACCGATTCGTATCAATTAATCGAATTTTGACCGACCTATTCGAATCCTCCTATCGGTTACTGCAACTACCTTCCCTGGAGAGGTACCATCAAGTCTTATCTCTAATTTATCATTTTATTTTCTCTTTCAGATCTGAATTTTCTTTTTTCCAATATTATTATTATTTTTTGTGTGCTAATTTTGCTGGAAGTTCCCTGAATTTGCTTTCCTTTTGCTCCAAAGACCCGAATTCTTCATCCTGGTATTTCAAGATTCTTATTGGTAATGATAAAAACCTAAACATTGATATTTCCCACTAGTTATTAAGCTAATTTGGGCAACCATTTGTCCTCATAATTGTTAATTATGTATACTAGTGAATGGTTCAATTTTAGATCTTAAATTATTCTTTATCGTTTGGGTTATGAAAGGGTTTAGTGGCTATTTAGTATCTAATTTATTTTTCTGAGTGAAATTCTCTTCAATCGTTTAATGAATTTTGATGGGGTTGAGAAGAACTGAAATCAACCTGAGGAGGTTGCTTGAAGCTGTTCCACACCAACAAAATCAGTCAAAGCTCATGCATGTATGTCTCTGATCTTTCAAGTCAAATTGTTGTTTGGATAAAATGGCCATGCTGTATCTCTTCCTCTCTGGTCGAAAATGGTATATTTATATGCTTTTTAAGGATAATTTTTTTTGGGTATTTTACCATTTTCATTTGTACAGTCAATAAACCACGATGCCTTGGTTTTACTCTGTGTATCATGTGATTTTTTCTATGTTTTATTTGGAAACTATTAGGGTGTGGAGTTCATATCATTCTCTTTCTGTTATGATTGTGTTTAGTTTTACAGTATGTTGCTACTTTACGAGAACAACTGGACCAACTGGCTGAAGAGAGAACCCCAGAAGGGCTACCCAGGTCTTTCAGGAACTGTTCTCTGCAATTAGGGATTTATTCAACTCTTTTTGGGTTTTGTGCCTGTTTCACAGTTAGTTCAAAGGATTTATCAGTTGATGCAGATATTGAATGCCCTTATGAATTGTTTGAGATTTGATGAGAGCTTATTTTAATCATTGCGATTTAGTTTGTCAGCCTAGTCTTTTCTTCCGAAGAGGAATAAAGAAAAATTGAAGATTCTTCTAATCGTCACTGGAAAGATCTTGACAGACATCTTTCTTTAGTGAAGTTTTATTTTAATTTGTTTTTGGGGAGAATGCAGCTTCAATCAAGAATCAGAGATGAGATTGATGCACTCACCCTCTCCTTCGGACTGTTTTATCAGTAGGAGTATGTTTGCGTACATATATATAGATTTTGTGGAATAATACCTAAATACCATGTCAATAAGGCTGAAATTCTATTGGGTTCTTTGACTGAGGTCTTTTTTGAGTGATAGAAATGGGCTCATGTAGTTCATTTGACTTTTTCAAAATGAGTGAGTTTGGCTTATGCTTTTCTTGGTGTGACACCAATTTAAAAGTTCAATAGTGTGATGAGGACTACTCACTATGTAGATACCAGTGTTGTGGGCGTTGTGGTCTGGAATATATACTCCATTCTGAATATGCTACTTAGAGTATTGAGCAAGATTTTTGTGTCTTAGCTGGTTTCTTATGTGGTAGCAATGCATAGGCAGCTCTGTTCGTATCTAAATTTGGATGAGTTATTTATTGGCCTGTTGTGTTGTCCAAGGTACAAGCATGCAATTGCATGATTTAAACTATTCTGTTTAAGGCTAATTTAGTCTTAATCTTTCGGTCTATTGATGATATTTATGTGTCAAGGTATCTGAGAGTTCCTAAGGTGCATAATTTTGTAACATTTGTATCTCTTCTTTTGTGCTGTTTATACAGGGTTTCAAAAGCTATGGTGAATGATTATTCAGAGAAAATTGAAGTGACCGCTGCTATACTAGCAGTCCCTTCGGTGCATATACTCTTCACTCTTTTGAATTTCACAATTTGCATGTTTTGGTTGTTTCCAGTAGAAATATAAATATAAAACGGCGGACGGAAATTATGTTGACAGGAGTTTTTCCCCTTTCCATGCCTTCAAGCCTCCCATTCTACATTTTCCCATTAATATCGAACAGTCCAACCCAATAAAAGTTTCCTTTTGCTTCCTAAATAAAAAGGACCACCAAGTATATGGATAGCAGATAGCTCTTCTACTGAGTTCTTTGCTTGGAAAGTTCAGTCTAATATGCAAGTATTTCAGGAGCCCTTTGCTTGGACATCTGTCAGTGGAAGAAGCCCTTCTAAAGCAGAAGGGAAAAGTATTTACCACTCTCCTGGATTGAGGAGCAGATTTGTGTAAGTGAACCTATGTTGCATGCTTCACTTATTGTACTGCTTGTCATATGCCTTGGCTATATATTTTGCTGCAATTTGAGTGAAACAGATCTCCATCAATTGTCGAATTGAAGGTGATCAATCAGCACCTGTCAAATTGGATGCTGCAGCACAGGTGCACATTGGAAAGCACAGGTAGGTGGCACATACTTGCATTTTTAGTAACTGGAACAAAGTAAGAGAATGATAACAACAGTGGGAAGCTGCTGCTTATAAAAGAACCTTTTGGGTTCTTGATACCTGTATGCAGATCCGGGTGCACTGAACTACTTACATGTGTTGGTACATACATAGGCCTTGTGCTGAAATTGTTGGTGGTTCTGTATCTGGGCCCAGTGGCTATAGTCATTTGGATTTTTGAGCTCTTTGTCCTATGGTTGCACTTTTTCACCTCCCCCTGCCCAACCCAACCCACATGATGCCGTTGCCTACCTCTCTTATGGGAGTAAACTGAGGAGATAGAGCACCATCTGTAATTAAGTGCCTTCATAGCTATCATATTTTTAGCCTCTTCAAATGTTGGATTTGCATTTCTAGACTTATTTGTTTTGTGTTTTAGTGATACACTTACCTGCAGTTGAATTCAAGAAGAAAAATGATGTTATGAAACCTTGTCAAGACAAGTTTATCCAGTTTTATGGGTAAATGTTTGTGAAAATTTAAAGAGAACTTTAGAATGTGGGTTATTTTAGAGATGGATAGTGGATGTAATATTGGTTCTTCATCACTTAGTGACTGTACAATGGAGGTCCTCCTCTTTGGCTTTTCTCTATAAAATCATTGACAATTTATATATAAGTTGGCGGCTTACTGTCCTGTGTTTACGTTTGATATCAACTCAAGGACATGACCAGGTCACCCACTCAGAAGTTCAGTTGGCCAATTAGTATGCACAAAACCATCTTTGAACTTGATCATTGCAACTGCTTGACTTGAGGTTGTAGAAAGAATGCAAACTTAACGCATGAACTAAATTGAGTATCAGTTATTAATTATTATTGCAATTTGCAAATGATTCAGTGTGGCGTTGCGAGTTTCTTATTGCTTCTCTATTGACTTGAACAGAAAACTTCAAGAAGCCTTGACCAATGAAATGGTTGGTTTGGCGTGGCAACTTAAAGAGAGTAGTCTAATGATGAGTCAATCTCTCAAAAACACGGTGAAAGTAAATACCCTGGTAGTTAACTTAATGTATAGAACTTGAAGCCTCAAACTATCTTGTTATATAGGAGAGAGAGCAGTGGATATTATTTGTATATGGTTAAGTCACTCTAACAAGCTGGAGAAGGTAGGTTGGACAGTTGTGTTCCATGCCATATCTTTAAAATTCTTGCAGTAGTTTGGGCATCAATAGCCATGATACAGTAGAAAATGCAAGAATTTTGCTATATTTTACTTATTCAAGAAGAATACGATGGCTTCTGAGTTAAGAACTCTATTCTTGCTAGTAGGTGCACCACTTTGAGAAACCAGGAGGTTTGAAAGCATTTCATTCATTTTTGTTTTTTTTTTTGTATATAGATCTGGGACTGGTATAGTGGCATGGAAATTTCCATCAGTCATGTTTTTTGGTGCTTCATACTACAATGCCCACCGAACGTCACTGCTATGTTAAGCTTTCCAAATTTTCTAATTGAAGATAGTGGAAGACCACCATCAGTTCACTGGAACCTTCCCTGCAGCCATTGCTGCATAAAGGCCACCAACACCAGATTACTTGTGTCTTGAATGTGTTGTTAGTACTGTAAAAAATTGGTATCTCAATACCATCCCCACCCATTCTATCCATATGTGTGGGAGCATTTTTCATTGTCTTCTTGTTCTATTGTATTCTGCTCTCTCTCCACACCAGCCTTGAACCCTTAAGCTAGGGGTTAATATTTCATGTGTGCATATTTTTTATGGGCTAATCATCGATCAACTGACGATTTAGTTTATTGTGAGTGCAGGTAGTTGATTCAACAGAAAAGGCAGTTGAGCATAGCTTGGAGTTATTATCGCAGAGTTTTAAGACCACGTGCTTCACATGGGTTGTGATCTTTGTAATGACATGTATCTTCATCATGATTGTACTTCTTATTCGTGTTACTTAGAACATGTCTATGGTGAGGAACAGTCATATATCCCTTTCCTTTCCAGCTCTGCCATGGGAACACACACAGCTTTATCAAACAGTATTTGGCATATGTTAGTTGGTATATATGCTTACGGAGTTGCTGATAGCTGCTTTTGAACTCGCAAGCATTTACAGTTTGTTGTGGCCACATACTTATAAGGGGATGTTTGGGTTTCTGCATTCACAATTAATCATTTAATAAAATAAAATTTAAAATTAATATCTTCTACACAAATGAAACATGACAAATTTAATAACTTTTTCCGACAATTTCAAATAAATCTATTCAACGGCTACTAACATCTCTCTTAAAAATTGAATATTTAAATTAGTTAGAATGTTGAATGTTTAAATTAATCGGTTAGTTTATGTTGTACCGTGTTTTTATCCACAGGATATTCCTAGTATATATATATACCAATAACTTGTACTTGAAAGTACAATATAATATAAAATCTAAATTGCTCAAACAATAATATTACTATATTAAATAGTAATTGTTTTTCCTTTTCTTTCTTTAATTATATGATTTGAAAATTATTTTTACGCATTATTTTACAAATATCAATATGTGTAATTTTATGGTACATGAACAATGGCACAATTAATTAAAAATTAAATTATTTAATTTGTGATAAAAATGAGTTATACGATAGAAATGAATGAAAAAATATGCAAAAAATAAAAATTTAAAATGTTAGGTGTTTTATTTGATAGATATATGTAAAAATATAATTCAAAAATTGAATAATTGAATAAGACCATGCTCCCAAAAATTATTTTTCGATATTAAAAATTTTTGACGAAGAACTCTGAATTTTTCGATATATCAAAAAACCGGGCCGGCTCACTGGGCTACCAGTGTCGGGTTGAACCGCTGTACATGACCGGGTTTGATAAGATTGATCAATACTTGTCAGGCGTGGTGCTTCCCTTCCTTTTACTGTGTTGTTGTTTAACAAACGGTACAAGTCTTCCTTCCAAACTATTCCTAATTTTCTCATCAGATCTGATTTTGCTCAGGTTTCTTTAACTTTTCTTTTGCTCCAAACATCCCAATTCCATACATATATAGTTTGAGTTCCGTGATGAAACTAAACATCACTTTTCTTTTGATTTCAATATTTTATTATGTTTTTTGTTGTTGTTGTTATACAGATACAGAATTAGGGCTCGAACACTGCGGTAAGATTTTCTATTAGCAGAAAGGGATCTCCAGAAACTGTGATATCAAGAGCCATGAATGCTAGAAGGTTTGGCCCCTAATTTTCTTGATTTATGTGATTTGATTCTCTTCTTCTACTCTCTACCGTTTGATCAGTGTAGTTATGACTGCATCGATGTTAGAATTTGCTCTTGATTTTTTTTGCCCCTCTCTTCCACGTTCGAACACACCAAATCGCCGATTCTTGCTTAAGACGTTTGAATTGTTCATGGATGCGATTTGTTTATATTGTTAATTTTATGCAATATGGTATGGCGCATACATCTTGAGTCGGTTTTTTGATTCGTTTCAAGTGTGTTCAATTGCTATTACGAGTTGATTTTTTTTTTCAGGGGACTCTTAATTTTTCCCTTTCTTTTTTCTTTGACTGTTATAGTGGGGAGAAACTTCAGATTTACTAATTTATCATACTTGAGATACAATATGCATATGATGTCTACATGATAATTCTCAATACTGAACCTTTTGAGTATACTCCTCTCTTTGTTTCTTTTGTCATGAATGATTTTGAAGGTTAAAACTTTGATCGTCCTCTTGTATATGGGTTCTCATTTATCTTTGTTGAGCTTGCCCATATATTTAAACCAATGGGTTGTGCATACAACCACACTTGTGCGTGATCCTAAAGGAGTGAGATAGGACGAGGGTGAGGGAGAGAAATATGGGAGTGAGAAGAGGCCAGTAGAGATAAACTGAAGCATGGATATTTCGTTAAGATCGAGGTACCCGTATCGAATACCATACTCGTCGGATATTTGAGAATACATATCGGATATGCATTATACGTATCCGATAATAAATAATATATAAATATTTCATGGATACTTCTACACATGAAGTAAGATGTACATTTTTTAATTTTAACCTATATCATTTGTTTTTGAGTTTACATACAATACAAAATATAAAAAAAATCGATTTGACTTTGAAGACACAAATGTTTTTTAAATATTATCTACTGTTACATGTCAAAAGAATGAATAGCTACACTATAACCTTAAAAATAAATACTTGGAAGCAAACAAACTAGTGTTGGTTCTAATTTCTTTAATTGATCATGTTCACTTTATGGATATTCATAATAAGACGAGATTACACATTTTTTAAGGTAAAAACTACTGATTTTGTTTACTATTGTTAAAGAATTACTAAAAATTATTATTTTTAAGTTGTTAAATAATATTAAAATATAAAATATATTTTATTATAGACGTATCTTAGCTGTACCCATATCCTATATTCATATCTGTGCTTCCTAGTAAAACTATACAATTGGGGCAGCCCGACATCAATGGAGACCCTAGGTGAAAATTGTTGACGAGGCCCATCAATATTAATAAAATAAAATAGACAATACTAACTAATTATTAAAATTTAAAATATGTCTAATGAACTTGCATTATCCCAATAAACCCAATATAGCCTATCTAAATCTTTTTTTTCCCAGGCAAATCTATCTAAATCTTTTGAATGTACAAGTAAAGAAACCTAACAATATTATCTAATATAGGAATAATATTGTAGAAGATTTCAAGGTGGATAAGCAGTATGCACTATGGGATACATACAAAAAAAAAAGGAAAAAAACCTTCCGCGAAAATTAAAACCCAATGAACAAGAAAAATGCATTTTTCTGATAGTAAGTTGTGTAAGCACAAGTGTTTGAAGTTTGAAAAATAATTTTTTTTCAGTATATCTCTGAAAATTAATACAAGACTCAGAACAAATCTGAAATTAAACTGACCCGATTTTATCAAACCCCACAATATAGCTGGAAATAATTTGTATTCTAATGTTCAATGTCAGCGGCCAAACATTTTTCAGATTCCAACCACCAAATTAAATTTATCAAATTTAGTTTGGCAAAGAAAAAAATCTGGCACAAATCTTTGCAACCTCATTTAGTTTTGCAAAGAAAATAAACCTGGAACAAATCTCTGTAAGCTCATTGAATGCCTCTGTAAGGGATCTATTGTCGACAAGATCTTCGTATGATTGTATGGTGGTCTGTAGCGAGAAATTGCAGAGAGAAAATGTGAGAGGTCTTGCAGCATGACCGCTGTGAGACGATGAAAAGAAGAGACAAGAGAGATGGGCTGGTGGGCGTGCGTCAGACGTAGATAGAGATAGAGAGAGAGAGAGCGTGCGGGGCCTTGGCTTGCAAACATATGCGACAAAAGTGGAGAGGGAAAGCCCAAGCTGATCACTACTTTTCAATGGGCCCTATAAGTAAACTTGCCCAGCTGAAACTGGGGCCCTAAAAATTTCTTTAAATCGGGGGCCCTATGTGGCCACCTCTGTGACCTAGGCCTAGGGCTGGCCCTGCTATATAGGTGGTTGATTGCAATTGATAAGGAGTTATGTGTAGTTGAGGAGTTGTGAGTAGTTAGCGGTTGCTACTTGCAAGTGGCTAAAGTGGAAAGCAAATAAAGGTGCTACAGGTATTTTACATGTGGATACCAAACCCCTTCCTCTCCCTTTATAATAGTAATCGAATTCACATGATGTGATTCTTTCATGGTTATTGGCTGTACTTGGATGCAGGGACTATGGGGGCAATAGGGCTGCTCTTTTTGATGGCATTGAGGAGGGTGGTATTAGAGCGTCTTCTTCCTACTCCTCACATGAAATTGATGAACAAGAGAATGATACGGCAATGGATGGGTTGCAGGATCGAGTTAATCTGCTGAAAAGAGTAAGTTATATATTAACATTTTCTTATGTGTGCAGTGGATGCATCTTACTTTTCTGGCTTTTTTTCCGCATCTTTCTATGTTGGGTGAGAGATGTCTGGCGTGGAGCAGGGGATGTGAGTTTGTTTGTAATCTGTGTGGAAATGATATGATTGCTTCTCATATAGAGGTCAACTGGTTATTTGTCTGAACTTTACTGGAATAAATTGTGTGGTTTGTGGTTACCCTGATTCTGAAGTTAAAAACATGATATGTTTTAGTTCTGTTGATGTACTACTGAACATATTGTGTAGGGTTGTGAACATGGTTGTCTAGTTCTTTGGCCGAAAGTAGATGATTATACATTTTAGTCCTGAGTAATAATACAGAATTTACTGAGATATCCGGTCATGTTTAATAAACAACGAATTCCACTGTTGTTTCCCTGCTTCATGAATTTTGTAATTCTCTGAATTTGAGTATTGATGTGTGTAATGTCAAACAGTTGTCAGGTGATATACATGAGGAGGTGGAGAGTCATAATCATATGCTGGACAGAATGGTGTGTATGCTGCAATCATGAAGTCATATCCTCTATTATTGTTGTTGTGATTAATAATATTTTGCATTCATTGTTTTTGTCATTCAGGGCAACGATATGGATGCTTCGAGGGGAATTCTGTCTGGAACTATGGATAAGTTCAAAATGGTATTTGAACCAGATGTCCATTGTTATTTGCTATAAATTTCCCATTGCCTTCTATGGACTTTTCTATTGACCTTTCCCATTCCCATTGTTATGAGTTCTTTTTTACATAATTTCTTTTTTTTTTTTTCAATTATTTAGGTATTCAAGACCAAATCAAGCCGGGGAATGTTTACTCTAGTGGCATCTTTCGTGGGCATTTTTCTGATTATATACTATTTTACAAGGTAACTAATGATGAATCAAGACTTATGCTAGTTTTTGTTCAGATCTGGGAGTACTCTCTTCACTTTGTTACTGTAATCAAAGTATATGCCTGTAAAGTGTCATTATGGCATGTGAGTGTTTTTTTTTTTGGGTAAAGATAATTTGCAACGGACAAATGAAGGTGTGGAATGGATAGCGATTGCTATGTCACATTGTCGCTTGTGCTAGTTTTTGTTCAGATCTGGAAATACTCTCTTCACTTTGTCACTGTAATCAAAGTATATGCCTGTAAAGTGCCATTATTGCATGTGAGGTTTTTTTTTTTTTTTTGGTGGTAAAGATAATTTGCAACAGACAAATGAAGGTGTGGAATGGATAACCGATTACTATGTCACATTGTCGCTTGCATTTGGCCTATCACTGTATGGAAACATCATCTTTCCACCTCCATGCGGTTAAATCTCTCTCAGTGAGGTGATTCTGATCAACCTTTCACAGGCTGTAGCCTTCTTATGCTCTGCTGAATTTTGCTTGACCCATTTACCAAGCTGTTTTCGCCAAACTTTGTCCTACTTCGAAGTGATTGGATGATGTTGGAGCCAGTATTGTCTATCTGAAATGGTCTGAGCCTCTTCCCAGACCATGATGCTTCTGATGAATGGCATGCAATGAGTTTGTTAGCCAGCCTAATGTAGTGGTTAATGGATGTTGCCCTTGTTGCAGGTTTGGTTTTGTGAAGAAACTGCGCGATTTTAATCCATTTACCTTAGAATATTTATTTTGGTGTTCTATTTTAATGCTAATATTCATGTTCGAGACACATACCCAACGGTCAATATCATACATAGTTTCAATTTATGTAGTGCTCAGAAATCTAGAATTAAGGGTGGTCTTTGGTTTGTGTTTCGAAAATAGTTTTTTGTTTTCAAAATACAAAATTTTGGAAAATGTTGTTTGTACAACAATTTTCAAAAATAATTTTTCAAAAAAAGTGGGAATTGAGAATAAAAACTAGAGAACATCGTTTAGATATTTTTTGAGTTTTTAAACTAAAATAAAAAATACGGGAAACAATCTCACTCTTTAATAAGGTCTCTCATTCGAATTCCTTTAGCAGTAAAATTAGTCATAGTATATATTTCATTCGTTCTTAAATATCTGTCGTTTAAGATTTTTGCGCAGGGATTAAGGAAATTATTAAATAGCTCTAATATGAGTAAAAATAATTATACAAGACTAAAATACATTTATTCAATATGTATTGGGAAGGAAAAGAATATAAAAGACATTTAGTGTATATTTAATCTATTAAATATTTATTGGAAAATAGAGATAAGGAAAAATTTGAAAGAAAAAATATTTATTATGCTTTGGTTTCATAAAATGAAGATATTATGGAAAAAAAAAATTATCTAAAACGACGTATATTTAGGAACGGAGAAAGAAGGAGTATATAGGGTTTTTTTTTCCACTCCTCTCTGCCTGACTTTCTCTCTCTCCACTTGGTGAAACCGCATCTTCTACGTCACTTCGACGACTGGAGAGCTTCCACGACTGAGAGAGAGTTCAAACGAGATCGTCTTCTCCGACGACCGAGAGCTCTCCGGCAGGATTCAAATCTGGGTCTTCTCCGACGACTACCTACTGTAAAACAATGCTCAGCAAATAGATGGACATTTTGCACACAAGAAATGAGTGCAGCAGCAGCATGCGCACATGGCAGACCACAGAGTCGCCAACGGCCAAAGAGTTGTTAGCGGCAAAATTCTCTTTGAGCTTTATTTTTTTCCAGATCTAGGCCTTCTTCGACGAAAGAATCATTTTTCGGGCTACTGGTTTCAGATCTAGTTTCTTCTCAGTCGATGGCTACTCCTTCTGTCTTCTTAGTCGATGGCGTAGCTCTGGCAATGCAGTTCATGGCTAGATTTTCCACTTTTTTTTTTTGTATTTTATCAAATTTATTATATTAAAATATTATAGCCCTCGGTTTGCATCTTTTGGCATGTGCATTTCCAAACAGATTTTTTGTTTTTTATTCTGCACTATAACCAAATAAGTTTTGCCACAAAAAAAATATAAAAATCAGTTTTTGAAATTTTTTTTTATAAATAATTTTCGGATACAATTTTTTGAAACGTAAATCAAACAGTTACAAACAATATTCTAAGGATTAAATCAATTGCAATATATTACAACAACATTCGCATAAGGAATTGGTCGGAACAACGACCAATGACAAGTGGTGTTATATCAAGACTATGATTTTTATTGATAAAAGAAGTAATGCCATTGAAATTTAAAACAGTAATATGTTGTAATAAAATTACTGTCATTTTTGAATTTTTTTTTATTGAAAATCATATAAATTAACACATCATTATTTCAATAAATTGTATTAAATTTTTAGATTCCAAAAACAAGTACTCTTACCATTGATGCATTGGCTTCTTATTTTTTGCCGAGGAACTTAATTAATAGACAAGCTTGACTTGTCTAAAGAATCCAAAACGTAGCCTTATTATTGAAGATCATATCGCAACGGTATAAGTCAAATCTTGCTGTTTTCACTGACCTGACTAAACAATTATGGACCAACAAGTCACTTCTCACTTAAAAATTCATGATGATGGGCCGGCCCAACCCAGAACAAGCCTAGATGTAGATCGGGACTAGATTACTGATATAGACTAAACACATATTACATATGCAGACCAACGAAAGTTCATTTATAATTTTAGTTGGACAAAGCTCACCGTTTTGGAGGGTCCAGTCTATTACTAGCGCACATGATGATTTCCATCTTATGAAAGGAGTATGTGAAACGTAGTTATCGGGGTGCACAATGCCATCTTCACGGAATTACCTCACATGTTACGAAAATCACGCTGACTTCACGGAATTACCCTGTTCCCCGTGATGAAACCTCAATCAAGGCTCTTTCGAAAATGTTATGAAGTTTTACTTGCCTATAAATTGTAAATCCTATCTACACATGAGAAACATCTCACAAGTTTTTGCACTCTCTACACACCAACACACCTTGAGTAATAAAGCTCTCTAGTCATCGTAGTTGTTTACTGTGGGGTAGATCACTCAGACCAAACCTAATTTGTGTTTCTTATTGTGTTGAGCATGCCTTATCATATAAACTATCACATACACTATCACTTCCTTGATTGATTTTGCATAAACACATTTTGTGCATCATCAATTTGACGTCATCTATGAGAATGATTTAGTTTTCACCCTACCGTATTCCCACTTCTTATGGCTATTACGACTAGATCCAAGAATTAACAAAGGGAAGATGATAATCAACTACATCACAATGAGGTCCCGCCCCTTTCGGCAATCTTGTCGCTGAATCATAATTGCTAGAGAATATGCAGTTGCTGGTGAACCAAAATCAACAACTCATCCAATTGTTGCTTGTTGGGCACCCACAAGGAGCTGTGCCCAAGCGCCCCGTTGCAGCGCAAATGCGCCCCACCTCAACGCCAGGGCACCCCGACTCCACATCCTTGTGTGCATACTCCATCTTCCATTGTTGTCAACCCTTTTTTCCAAGAAGATGGGAGAAAACCAAGATGTGGACCATGGAAACCTATCTTGTTGTGCCCCTTGCACCCCTTGATGCCGTGTCTGTGCCCCTTGTGCCCTCGATTCCATGCTTGCTCTCCTGATGTCGTGCTTATGCCCCTGATGTCGTGCCTGCGCGCTCGATGTCTTTCCTGCACCCTTGATGTCGTGCCAATGCCCCTTGCATCCTTAATGTTGTGATTATGTCCCTCGTTGTCGTGTTTGCACCCTTGAAGCTGCGCCTGTGCCCCTTGCATCCCTCGATGCCATGTCTACGCCTCTGGTGCCCCTCGATTCTGTGCCTGCACCCCTCAATTCTGTGCCTACAAGCCTGAATTCCATGCCTACAAAATTTAGAGCACAATTAGACACTACCTAAAATTAAAAAAAAAAAAAACATAAGGGCAAAAGATGCAATCTATCAAACATCCTCAGCACTCTGCCATCGCCTTCCTCGCTGCTAGAATCCTTGCCATCATCATCACCATTTGCGCCCGACTCCTAATATGAGAAAAATTTCAAGAAGTCTATGTTGGGAAAAGTCACTGAATCTTTCCCCTTGAACTCCTAGTAGCCATAAATAAAAGAACCTGCAAAGCTATCCAATAGATCATTGACAATCTTCTCTACAACCTCTCTTCTTCTCTCCATCTCTTGAGAATGAACCTCTACTCTAGTAGCTTTCTTATGAGCTACTCATAGCTCTACCTTAACTCTAGTAGTTCTCTCATAAGCAACTCGTAGCTCTAGTAGCCCTCTCGCGAGCTTCCCGTAACCCTGCCTCTGTTTTCGCACAAGTAGCCTCTATCTCAACCTCTAGCTTAACAGCTCTTTCGCGAGCCACCCTTAAACTCTGTCTCTACTCTAGCGCAAATAGCATCAATCTTAGCTTCTAGCTTAGTGGCTCTCTTGCGAGTCGCTATAAGCTCAACTTTTAGAGATGTAGACCTCAAACTCTACCTTTACTCTCGCGAAAGTAACCTTAGTCTTAGTCTCCAACTTAGATGCGGCTCTCTTGTGAGTTGCCAACGTTCGGCCTCAAAAGGTGCAGCTTTCTCGTGAGCCACCCTAAGTTTTTCCTCTATAGCTGACTGTGTCCGCCTCTCCCTCATCACAGCCCTCAAAACCTACTAATGCTAGTTGGCACTCACAAAAAGGCACTTAACGGTTGCGGACACCTATGTCATTGTAGGGGGAATATGAAAAGTAGAGACAATCATAACAATCTCAACATCAGTATTGATGATACTGGAAAGAGTGCTCACATTGGAACTGTAATCGTCAACGCCTACTTTGTTGTGATGCTTGCGTCACTGTGGACGTTGTGTAACATTGTTCTTGTTACTTCTCGGTACGCTGTCAGAACTCGGGCCATCTAAGCCTCGTGGGACTGCATTAGTTTGCACGCCAAAATTTGGCACCTCATCCCTTTCGTAGCCATCACCTCCAGCATCTGCCATCAGTAATCTTAGTGTTTCGCCTCCAGTGCCCACACCTCACCTCCTGGCACCTACAACTCAATGCCCAGCGTCACCTCGCCTCCCTGCACCTCGACGCCCAATGCCGCCTTGCCTCTTGGCCCCTGCGCTTTTAGTGCCCTTATCGCCTACATCTTGCCTCCTAGTGCATGCTCCTTAGCGCCAAGTGCTGCCTTGCCTCACTTCCTAGCGCCTGCACCTTGATGGCCACCATCGTCTCGCTTGCTCGACACCTACTAGTGGCCTCTATGTCTTGCCTCCCTAAGCCTTGCCACCCAACACTGCCTTGCCTCTCGGCGCCTATGGCTCAATGCCCAACGTCACCTTGCCGCCTGGTGTCCATGCTACCAGCACATTGCCTACTGGAGCTTAGCCTTGCCCCATCGCCTAGCCTCGTTTCATGTCCTAACACACACTCGTCAACACCTTTTGTTCCCCGCCTCCCACGCCACACACTCCTTCTTTTACCCTCAAATGGTATGTGGGTGTCCTCTTTAAAGCCAAGGCATCTACTACTAAAAGAGGATAAAGGTCAAAACCAAGAAATACCCACCAACCCAATTGAATGGAAGGAACTAAAATCCAATTAAAAGCCATTATAGTCAATGCCTAGAAGGAAGGGTAAAAAAGTAGAAAGCAAAATTTATTTTTACTAATGCCCTCTCCCCTAAATTACATTGGACTTCGAGCATGGGGGTAAATGATGGGCCCAACCCAAATCAGACCTAGATCATAGATACAGACCGGACCCCGATCATAGATGCAAACCAAACTCAGATCATAGATGTAGACCAACAAAGGCTCATCTACAATTTTAGTTGAGCCAAGCTCAATATCTTGGAAAACCTAGTCTATTACTAGCGCATGTGATGATCTCCATCTAAAGAAAGGAGTCTGTGGAACGCAGTCATTGGGGTGTACAACACCAGCTTCACAGAATCATCTTGCACATTACGAGAATCACGTTGGCTTCACATAATCACCTCGTTACCCATGATGATGCCTCAATCAAGGCTCCGTCGGAGCCGTTATGAAGCTTTATTTGCATATAAATTGTAAGATCTGCCTACACATGATGGAATCTCACATTTCTCAGCACTCTACACACCAACACACCTTGAGCAATAAAGCTCTCTAGCCGTCATAGTTGTTCCTTGTGAAATAGGTCACTCAGATCAAACCACCTAATTTGTGTCTCTTACTGTGTTAAGCATCCCCCATCACATAACACCATCACATCCTTGATTTATTTTGCATAAACTCATTTTGTGCACCATCACATGATAGTCCTAATAATGGTAATATAGTGAAGGTTGCCCTATTTTTTTCATGAGAACTAGTTTTTGTAGTTTATACAATCTATTTAAAAAAATAATAAGTAGTAGACAATATTATTCCATTTCAGAATGAACTTGAACTGGTGATATATCGATCATTAAGTTGGACAAAAGAATACTTTAAAATGTGTTTGTGATGAAATAGGAATTCTATTGGATGATCTTTCCACGGACTCCTAGCCTTTTATTTATAATAGATGTTGGAATACAATCTCATCGCTTGTTCACATTCTCTTAATCTAAACATCTCATTCTCCTAATCTAATCTGAATTTGTTAAGACTTTGAATTATCCTTATCAACCCCCCACCCTCAGAGCAAGGTTAGGGTGGATGGAAAGGACACACCCAACTTGTGTGCAAGCCGATGGAATTGTTGATTGGGAAGACTGTTGGTGAATACATTTGCAAGTTGATGGGCAGATGAAATGAACCGAACAAGGAGAGAACTAGTCGCCACTTTCTCATGTACAAAATGGTAGTCAAGGTCAATATGTTTAGTGCGAGCATGGAACACGGGATTAAAGGTCATGGACACAGTACTATTGTTGTCACAAAGTAAGGTTGGAGTCTTAGGTAAGGAGACCTTCAAATCTATAATAATAAGATAGAACCCAATTTGAATCTTTTTCATTTCAAAATTTAATTTAATTTAAATTCATTTGAGAAAGCACAAGGATGTCTCAGATTCATTCTAAATTTAACTCAATGGTCTAGATTTTATCTAATTCTTTCAATTGGATCCAATGGCCCACATTTTATCTCACATAAAAAGAAAATCCCACCCAAATGAAACCCAACCCCTACACGCTACCCACCCCCTGCACTCTATCCAAACCCCTTACACTGCTACTCTCTACTCACTAGTCACCTCTCACTCCTCTACCATGGCTCATGGCTCAACACAGTGGTGATAGACCCTTTACATGGCTACCCAGACCCCTTATAGTGTTTGCTCAGCTTACACCCCTTACACGACTACCCATATCGTTGCTCGAAGAGATCATCCTTCACAGTGACCACCAATTTTGTCCATCACAGAAATTGTCCTTCGATTGTCCATAACACAGATCGTTGTTCTTTGGCCTCTCTACCAATTGTCCATCACAAATATCGTTGTCCTATGGCTAAGTTCTCTTCCCCTTTCACTCACTTTGCCTTCTCGCATACACACGGCATCAGACAGCTCGTCCCAGGTACCTCCCTCTTCCCCTTTCACTGATTGTCCATCATACACTTTCATCAATGATGTGGGTTTATGGTATATCATTGGTACCTTCAGATTTTTAGTTTATTTTTAATTGAACAGTATGGGATACTCCATTGTGTTCATTTTCTAGTGAATTTTAGTAGTTTTAAGGCCTTCCTGTTTTCTTCTTCCTTTCAGGTATATTTGAGTGCTATGCATGTGCTTATATGTAGATATGAATTTGATTATGTTGTTATGGCTTATGAGTTATGGGATGGTTTGTTGGAACTGTAATTTGGTAAAACAAGAACAATTCAGGATGATTAGGCAAATTATTAACACAGGAGAATTCGTTATATTTTTTTTTGAATGTGTAAAATATAAGAAACCTTATTACATGCAACTGGGTATGAGTGAGTTCTTTTTTAACAAAATTAGTTCCATCTAGATGTCAATGGATTTTGGGTTTTATTGCCCAT
Source organism: Ilex paraguariensis (assembly GCA_963454935.2). Taxonomy (NCBI): domain Eukaryota; kingdom Viridiplantae; phylum Streptophyta; class Magnoliopsida; order Aquifoliales; family Aquifoliaceae; genus Ilex; species Ilex paraguariensis. The sequence goes on along the minus strand of CAUOFW020001059.1, from coordinate 1,046,927 downwards.
CAAGTTGGGATACTCCATGTGGCAGCCATACAATTGTAGGTTTTGGATTAGTGTTGATAATTACATTTGTTGGAGCAGTGTTTGATTTGGCTCTTTGTTTAGTAATTTGTAAATGGTTTATATTAAGGTTGTATAGTTTAACAAAGTATCCATTATGACAAGTTTAGGCTTTCATAGGATTTGGATAATATCGATAGAAATTAGCTGCCTAAAATTTTGGGTTTTGTTAGATGCTCCATGCAGTGGCACTGGGGTACGTGATTGGGCTTGATAGTTTTTCTTCTGAGGTTTATTGTGTGTTGATAGTGCAAAAAGAGTTGCTTCCCCTCTCCCCCAGAATGATTCTTGAAAATGTTTGGTCTCTTCTCATAGTAACCATGACCTTCTTTGTGGATGGGCTCATTAGATCTCGGTTTGGTTTCATTGTTTAAATGGGTGTAGTTTAATTGTTTAAAATAAGAAGCCTGATTTTCAAATGGGTATAGCTCATTATTTGATGAACAATTTTCAAACGGTGCTAGATGGACTCTTATGTAAGGCCACTTGGTGAGACTTCGATAAGCACTAGAGCTGTCATTTCTATCATTGGACTTTTCTTTATTCCATTAGACTTTGTCATTTCAGACTTTTTTGGGCTATTTGCACTTACTCTATCTAAAATCGTGGAGGTTTTCCTTGATTAGTTGTTAATGAAAAGATTTACTTGAAAAATACATGCGACAATCTATACAAGATTGAGGATTAAAGATGAATCAATTTATTTTTGTTTTGGGTGCAAAAAAATATTGTTTTGGGTTTACATGCTTGTATTTTGTTTATTTTTTATTCGATTTTATGAATTTGGTGTTGTCTCAGTGAATGTGTTGTTTGAGTTTTGTACTGATTGTTTTGAATTTGGTGTTTTTTTTTGGATTTTTGGTGAATTTGGTGTTATCGATTTAATTTGTGAGTTGCTTTAATGATTTTTACATTCAACATGGTTTTTATAGGCTTTTATAGATTTATCTTCAACACTGTCATGTGGCAGTTGACGTTGAACTTCTGTTAATAGAACTTTTGTCAACACTGTCATGTGGCAAGCAATGAGATGTTAATAGACGTTGAACTTCTATGAGATTTTAGAGAAACAACAATAGTATAAATCTATGAGATATTATAAAGGTTTAATAGTGTGGTTTGTTATCAAAGGTCCATCCTTTGGTTTGTGTTTGGTTCTGGAGTCTTGCAGTGGCATTTGGTCATGGTTACAAGTATTTGGTCTCTTCACATGAAATTTTCATTCGATCTAAGGAAATTGTGCTCAAACCAATATTGAATTGGAGTAAAACTGAGGTAGGTTTACAAGAATATCTATGGAGTCAAAGATATTAGGAACTTGGGCATATGTTTAATGTTGGAGCAGCTCATAAAAAATTTGTGGTTCTGAAAAGTAAATCAAATAAAGTTATCGAAAGTTTGGGATATGTCTTTGCAATGGGTGTTTAATTTGTGTTCTCACTCTATCTCTCTCTCTTTCTCTCTTTCACGACATACCTCACCCAAACACACACACAACACACCCACCCACAACAGCACACACACAACACATCAGTTTTTGAACGTTTGTGTATAAAGGGGTTTTAAATTTTACTTTTTAAAATTTTGGTGTTTAATTTGGGTATCTTTTAATTGGGTGTTTAATTGGATGTCTTTTATTTTAGTTACGAATGTTAGGTTGTTAGTTTATGAAATAGGTTTATAGTTATGATGAAATGGGTTTTTTTTTATTATGAATGTGAGGATGGAATGAATGTAGAGTTGGTTATTATTGAGTGTTCATTTTGTGAAATTTGTAGGCTAATTTAGGTTTCCGTTTTGTTTATGTATTAGGTTTGATTAAATGCATGTTAATTGGTTTAAATTTCATAGTAATTACAGTGAATTTCATAGTTAAAATTTCATTGTAATTTTATTGTGTAGTCACCACCGTTTCAACTGCATAATCATCGACCGATGGATGATGTCATTATTTTTAGCTGTGTAAGTTTATCATTTGATTAACTCTCTCTAAACATCTCTTATTGATTTTTTTAATAGCTTATATTTTGATGTATCTTTGTTAATGTCGTGACAGATGAACAACGATCTAAAAAATACTGTATGATAAGTTTTTCTTACTCATTATTTTATTATTTTTTATCTAATCTTTTTACCCCGCTTATTTACTATTCAATAATTTTTTGTCTACAAGTTCGAAGACTTCGTCATAATAATATAGGAGTGGTAATTCGCAAGGAGTATGAACTAAATCATCTCTGTATACGTGAGGTAGTGTTACCTCGCCTATTTCTCATTCATTTTTTTTTTTTTGCTTTTAAGTAGCATTTTCTTACACCCCATACAATAATCTATAATAGAAGGAGAAACAAAAGTCTGAAAGTTTGGCAAATGCCAAATTTAAGGGGAAAGAAAAAACAACCTTTTTTAGCCAAGGAATAAAAAATAAAGATTACCAATTGGTATGACTATTGATCCTATCTTTTTCTCTCAATTTTTACAATGGATTTGGACTTTACATCATTATGACTTATACACATCCTTTTGCAATCAAATTTTATCTTTTAAACTTTACCCATTTCTTGCACTTCTTCTTCTTAACATTAGGTTCATTTTAAAAGTTTCTCATCTATTTCTTGCATTTTATATATTGGTATATACTTATCAATTTTTTAATGCTAATATTTTCTACATTAAGTATTTATTCACTTGCCCACCCAATTTTTATGGTTAATTTAATTTGTCTACTGCTAATACTTTTAATCTCATAATTTGAATGTGCAGAACGTTTGATTTGTCAACATGTTTTTGGTTTGTCTCATTCAATATTACTTATTTTTTTGTCATGTTATTCTTTCTACACAATTGAATTATCAAGGAACTATGATTTTTGATTTTTTTTTACCAATTTTGTAGTTGAGAGTTGTAGTTTCTTAATCTTAATGTTGGGTTCCATTTTTTAAAACTCTACATTCTCAAATTTTCGATTTAGAAAATAATAAGACTTAAATAAATAAGAATTCATTTGTTTGAACATTCCATAATTTGAAGCATCAATCAATAGTGAAACTTCAACCTTTCCTAATAGTTTGAAGCATATTTTGATCTTCTTTATAGCATACCTTTCAAGCTATTAAATTCAAGGTGCTATTGATAAAACATATTACTCTAGAACATGTTACTCTATAATCTGATATTGCATTTTTTGTCATCGATGTATTACTCTAGAACATGCAACTTGGATTATGGTGTTTTATTTTTGCATCAAACAAAAACTTTATTATAATTATAATGTTGATAAATGGTTAGGTAAATAATTCTGTTAATGCAATACTGTTATATAATGAGAGTTTAGTAAATCTTTTGATCTCTATGGATTTTAATATTGTAGCACTGTGATTTGTCATGTTACCTCACACTGCTATATATAGACTTGCCTCCTCAAAACCTAGACAAAAGTACAACAACAGTGTTGGAACCATTCTCCCTATGTTCCTCAGGGGAATCGTATATAATGCGTAATTCGAATGAAGGCACCAGATGTTCACTATAAGTTTTAATTTATTATTCTCACTCTTGTTGTCTTATTCATGTTCTCCTTTTAAGTTTGTATTCAATTTATACAATAAAATTGTATGACATCTAAATTTTATCTATAGTGCCTCCAGCTATGGGTGTTGCACTTAATCCTCGAAAGCATGAAATTTCAGATTGTCATTTCCTCAGCTTGATGAATCGAACATTTTCTCATTATTCTGCCTTACACTAGCTTGCTGAAAAATTAACAAAATCATCTGTATCAAATCCTCTCTTTAGTAAATGTTCTTTACAAGGAAAGATTAGACTACCTCTAGTTATTGCACCTCCTTCAATGCTTAAAACATTGTATGATGAAAATGATGAACAATCAATATCGTTTTGTTAGCACACACGAGAGTATAATGTAGCTAATGCATTTACGAGTCTTGGTGCTACTTTGGATAATAGATTAATTGTTGGGAGGGAGCCTAGAACATTCACCATCTATGGAGAATTACGCCATCGAACAGTATCGCTTATGCCACAGCCAAGGCGTGAACCAATTTACTCTCAATTGTACATTTATGATCCTAATTCAACTTTAGATGTTTGCAGCAACAGAAATCCTAACTTGAGAAGAGATGTTTTCAAAACCATACATGATTGTTTATTGCAAGTAAATTCATTTCCTATGAAATTTTGGTAGGCTCACACAATTTTAAGTGAATTGGAATTGACGAGGTTGAATTTATCAGCCTATTTTCACTACAGTTTTGTAATAGACCAGCGTCGATATAATCTCCCAACAACTGATGAGATTGTAGTAATATTACCTGGAGATGGAACTAAATCAAGTGGAATGAGAGATATTATGTTATATTTGAGAGGAGATAATGGTTTGATGCAAATTAATGAGTGTCATCCAGCATATTTTTTATTGCATTATGTGGTATTGTTCCCTTATGGTGAGCCAGGGTAAAATTCAGATTTCAAACAGTGGAACGTTTCCCAAGGTGGATCTTCATTTACTCGACTGACACAATTACAATATTACAGTTATCATGTGTTTCAAAGTGACACTAAGTATTCAACAATTTTGAGAGCTTAAAAACTATTTCAGAAATTTGTAGTAGATGCTTGGGTTACTATTGAACAAAATTGGTTGACATACTACAAGTTGAATCAATCAAAGCTTCGTGCAGAACTATACCAAGGTCTTACAGATGTTTGTGCAGATGAGCTTGGTCCTAAACAAGTTGGTCAACGAATGATTTTGCCATCTTCATTCATTGGTAGTGAAAGATATGTTTGAAAATTTTCAAAATTCAATGGCTATCACACAGTATAATTAACACCCAGATATGTTTCTAACTATGACTACAAATCCCAACTGGCCTGAAATTACTAAATCAATATTGCCAAATCAAATCGCTATTGACCGTCCTGACTTAGTGACATGTGTTTTTGAGTTGAAGTGAATTTTTTTGATAAAGGAGATAAAAACAAACGTCTTTGGTAGAAAAGTAGAGCATGTTTTTACAATTTAATTCCAAAAAAGGGGGTTATCACACATGCATACACTTTTATTCCTTCATGGTTCAGATAAAATTCAAACATGTGCTCAAGTGGACAAATTAGTGTGTGTTGAATTTTTGGATTGTCAAACTGACCCATCGCTTTTTGAAACAATCATAGGTTGCATGGTACATGGACCATGTGGTGCTTGAAATCCACAAGTACCATGTATGGAAAATGGGGTGTGTACCAAGCGGTACCCTCGATCATTTGTTGAATCAACAAGCATGGACTCCAATGGATATCCTGTCTATCATCGTCGTAATACTAGTCATAAGTATATCGTGAGGGAGCAATAAATTGATAATAGAGATGTTGTACCACATAATTCTTATTTATCAAGAATGTTTAACTGTCATATCAATGTGGAAGTTTGTGCGGGAATTAGATGTGTAAAAGACATTCACAAGTATATTTATAAAGGATATGATCGCGCAACAATGGTACTTGGAGGAATTAATAAGATCCAATAATATCTTAAGGCTAGGTATATTGGACCTCCAGAATCTGCGTAACAATTATTTGGTAATCCTTTACATGAAGAAATTCCGTCAGTTGTAAGATTGACACTTCATTTACCTGGGATGCATCGTGTGGTCTTTAAACCTACTGAATCTTTTGATACGATCCCTTTTAAAGGTACATATCAAGAAACAACTCTAACTGACTTTTTTGATTGTTGCACTGCAAATGAATCTGCACGTGCATTAACTTATCATGAACTTTCACAAAAATTTGTTTGGAACAAGTCCATCAACAAATGGACTCCAAGACAAAGAGGTTATGCAATTGGTAGAATATACTTTGCTAGTTCTAATTCAAGTGAGCGATTTTATTTGTATTTGCTTCTAACTATTGTTAGAGAACCTACTTCATTTGACTGGCTACGCATGATAAATAATGTTATGCATGATACATTCAAGTCAGCATGTGTTTTAGGAGAACTTCTTGAAGATGATGAAGAATGAATACAATGTCTTCAAGAGGCCGTAATTATGAGAATAAGATACCAATTAAGGAGACTATTTGTCATAATTCTAATGGAATGCTTTCCATTGCATTGTGGAAGCAATTCTCAGCACATATATGTGATGATTTAGCACACAAGATTCATACTATGTTTGATATTTTGTATCCAACTGATGATCAAATTGAATATTATGACTTATATTTGATGAATCAATTGCTCCATGAGTCAGGGAAGAGTTTAGTTGACTTTCTACCCATTCCATAACCAATTGGAAATTGGAATGCAATAGTTGGAAATAAATTACTGTTTGAGCACCAACAACTTTAGAATGAAGCACAACAATCTGATGCACAAATTAATGTTGAAGGTCTTAATGATGCAAAACTTGCTGCTTATACTGCTGTCACAACGTCAGTATGTGAAAACATAACAACTACTTTCTTTTTGAGTTGAGGTGCTGGGATGAGGAAAATATTTTTTTACAATACCATTGCAACCAAATTGCGTAGCTATGAACATGTTGTTGTTACTATGGCTTCATATGGTATTGTATCGTTGTTATTGGTAGGGGGTGCATTGCACATTCTACATTTTTTATTCCTTTAGAAACCCTAGATAATTTAATATGTGGGTTCACTAAACAATCAATGCATGCCGAATTGTTTAGAAAAATAAAGCTGATAATATGGGATGAAGTTCCTATACAACATCGATATTGTGTTGAGGCAGTCGATCGCATACTTCAAGATATCAGAGATGATAAAAAACTTTTTGGGGGTATCACTGTTGTCCTAGGTAGAGACTTTTAACAAATCTTGCATGTTATTCCTAAAGGCGTTTGCGAACAAATTGTGGGTGCGTCATTGAGACGGTCTTTACTATGGAAATATATATGTATTTTAACTCTGGATTTAAATATGCGATTAATTCGCACAGACATTCAAAATACTAATTTTGTTAAATTCTTGATGGAGGTAATATTCCTTTCCATTCCACCTTGAATTGAATTTTATAACATGATGCTTTGAATTAAATCTCACTTTGTGACTGATTATACTTTCATTTTTTAGATTGGGACCAATCCACAAGAAATTGTACAACTTTCATCTACAATAAACCGGTGTCACAATCTAAATGAATTGATATTTAGAATCTATCAACAATTGGATGTGGTTGGTATAGTGACTCCAACCTTTTTCATTGAACGCACAATTCTGTTTGCTCACAATGACGACGTTAGTGATATAAATGCTGCAGCACTAAATATTACTCCGGGAGAGACATTTACTTTTTTAGCTGTAGATAAAATGTCTGAAGGTGATGAGCTTGACCGTACCATTACGAATCGATATCCTAATGAGTAATTAAACTCGCTGAATCCTTCAGGGTTGCCATAGTTTAAATTAGAGTTGAAAGTTGGATGCCCAATAATGTTGTTGCGAAATATTGCACTAAAAGATGGACTTTGTAATGACACACAATTGATGGTTGTTAGATGTGTCTCAAGGGTAATTGAAGCTCAAATATTAAATGGAGATAAAATTGACAATTTAGTCTTTATTTCGAGAATATCATTGACACCAACATCTTTAGACTTGCCTTTTCGAATGACAAGATGTTAATTTTCTGTCCGGTTAACTTATACTATGATAATCAATAAAGTCCAAGGACAATCTGTCAAGTTTGTTGTGATTGATTTGTGGACACCTATTTTTAGTCGTGGACACCTATTTTTAGTCATGGACACCTTTATGTGGCATTATTTAGATGCACATCTTCGAATCGTATTAGTGTCCTTCTTCTAGTGTAATCAGGTAAATCTACTTTAACGTCACTGCATCAAAATAACTTTACTATTCCTATAATATATATATTGTGTTAATTTTCTTGTTTATGTTTGTAATTTAGGTGATTGTGCATTCCCCCTGTTGAGCAAAGTGCGCTCGTATTAATACGAGGACATGAGAGTTATTGAAAAGTGACATTATCTCTGAGAAAACTCAAACGATCTGAAATCCAGTATCGACCTGTCCACCTTTGACAATGACTAACCCACCACTGATCAAACAATTGTCTAGGTGTAAAAGCCTCTCTTACTGAGGATCTCTATATTTCTCTACTTCTCATGCAGACACACAACACACAATACATGCATAAACACACACACACACAACTGTTATCAATCAAACACTCGCAAATCAAACGCACACACTATTATACTGCCACCAATAAAGATTTATGATTGAAATCATTAGGCAAATGAACCCTTTGTTGAAATGCTACTGAGAAAGACTAATTTGATTGTAAGACTTTCTCTACATTCCTCTATATCTTTTCCTAAATAAATTGATAATTTGTTACAATCTCTCTAAATTTTTACCTATATCAATCTAAATCACCCCCACTACATATAAATGTGTGTGCTCATTTATTTTTTAGATAATTCAGGGTAATGGAATTGATAACAATAATTTTGTTGAATCCAACTAACAAAAAATTTAGGGATTTTATGTTTTGGATTTACAATTGTTTTATTTTGCCTCACATATTTCGACAATTTTTATATTTCAAATATTTTCAAGTATACATTGAAGGATACTTGGTGTAAGCTATAAAGAAGATGAAGTTGTTTCTCTATTTGTGTATGTGTGTATTTTTTGTGTTCCGTCATTTGTAAAATTAACTAATTATACATGGTTATGATGAGTTTGGGTATGGAATGATGGTTGTTTTGGTGGTTGGGTATGTATTGACGATTGTAAGTTTTGTAGATAGGTTCAGATTTTTCTGGGCTTCTATTTTTAAAGGAAACTCTGCCAAAATTTCTTGAAATTAGTAGGGACTAGCTTGATGTTTTGGTGGTTGGATATTTGTTGAAGATTGGGTATGAATTAATTATTGTGATAGTATGGTGAATTTTAATCTAATTTTTCGTTACGCCGTGCCTTCAGGCACGAACAATTACTAGTCTTGTATAAGGTAAATGATCCAAGTCATGCCCGTAGCGGCATAGGCAAAGGCACAATATTTGGCCTCGACACTCGAATGAGCAATAGTGGGTTGTTTTTTGGAGCTCCAGTAGATGCAGTTGGTACCAAGGAAAATAGTGTAGCCGGTAGTATAGCATCGAGTATCCGGGCAGTCAGCCCAATCGGCATCATTGTATCCAATTAACTCAAGTGGGCTGTTCGCATTGAGAAATAGACCAGATAAAGTGTTCCTTTTATATATCGCAGGATTCGTTTAAGAACTTTAAGGTGGTTAATTGTAGCGGCATACATTTGTTGGCAAACGAAGTTGACGAAAAATGCAATATCAGGCGCGTGTGAGTGACCAACGATACTTCGAAAGGATGAGGGATCTTTAAGAGGAACTCCAATAGTGGGCAGGTTGTGATTAACAGGCATGGGTATAACAATGGGTTTACAGTCAAGCATAGAGGCTCGACCAAGTAGGTCACAGACATATTTAGCCTGTGAGAAAAAGACACCAACTAGGGAAGAAAGGGTTTCCACACCTAAGAAGAAGTGGAAAGGTTCAAGATATTTCATGGAAAATTCATGACTAAGTTGGGTAATTAAGTCACTCAAAAGATCATTATTGTTGATAGTGATTATCATGTCGTCGACATAAAGAAAAATGACGACAAGATGGTGTTGGGCATGAAGTGTAAACATAGAGTGATCAGCGGGGTTTGTACATATATTTATAATAATATGGTGTGCATGTATATATCTAATGATTAAAAGATGGGTTGTATATGTTGTATTAGAAGCCACTGAGAGTTTTGAATCTTATTTGCATATTTTGTGGGATTTTAGTAAGAATGGAATTATACACTACTGGATTATTTTCATCATAACCTTTTCTACTGAAATCAAATGGAGCTAATTTTTGGATAGTAGAAAGTAGATTTCAAGGGCTATAAAAATGCATTTCATGAGAATTTTATTAATAGACTTCTAAGTAGGGAAAAATTGTATTGGAAACAAAGACAAAAAATGGGGTGTATGTTTGAACTCAAATCACGTTAGAAGGGGACTTAGCTGCAATAATTTGGTTTTTGACATAAATCGAGATATTAGAAGTAAGGAATGTTTGAAAGCCACTTACATTCAAACGAGGCACATGCGAAGTTGACAGTGATCAAGTCGCGATGACTGTTCTGATGTTAAGCCTATAAATACCTTAAAAACGTCCCTTTAGCCATATTTTATCATTTTTCAACCTTAGGCAACCCTAGAGAGAGATAGAGAATGATAAAACACAAGGATTCAAAAGGATTTCGAGTAGGATATGGATCAAGCTTTAGGGTTTCACCAAACATTAGATTAAAGGTAGAGTTTCTTTCTCCAACTCAAGATTGAGGTTAGGATTATTATTTATATGCTTTCAATTCTTATATATATGTGTGTGTGTGAGTGTGTGTGTGTGTGTGTGAATCGTTTCTCGAATATAAATGACTTATATCCACGATTCAACCATTCTTTAACAAAAAAAACCCTAGTTCTTGAGTTATTATCAAATTTATCCATGTTTTATATCAAAGCTCACATGTTCTTGATTTCTAAAATCCCAAGTTTGGTTATGATCATTGCAAGTATGTTTCTTGAAGTTTTTTTGTACGTTTTCTTGAATTGTTCCTTTTGAAAGGTTATGGGACCATGACTCTTGATTGTTGTTGGATTTTATTGAAAAATTGTGAAAAGTATCTCATGTATTAGTGGGTGTGATTAACGTAGGTTGCAATCAACCTTGTATCGTAAAGGGGTTATATGAATTTCTTACCTTGAGAGGTTTGAACGATTCCTAACACTCGTAGTGAGGTTGGTGTCTTACGAGGATCAAACCATTATTCAGTCGCGACACGGTGATTTAGGAAAAGGGTTAGTATACTATTCTTGAAAGGTTATGTCAATGTCGATGCGTCGGTACACACGCTTCTTGAAAACGGTTCATTCTAGCAAAAATTGTATTGTTGATTTGGTGTATGAGTACGAGCCAAAATATTCTCAATGCGTAAATTCATGTTAGCCAACCTACACAGTGTATATGAGATACATGTTGATATATGTGGTTTGCGAGTTGTGATCTTATTTATTCATAAATTTTATTTTGTTTACCGTAAACATCAGAACATGATCTTTGCCAACCAGTTCATGGATGGTAATTCCTTAATTTGGAGTATGAGACTTACTATGAGAGCCGTGCTGGCTTTTCTACGAAGTTCCAAAAACTCTCCTCAGAACTAGCACTTGGCATAAGTGTGGAGCCTTCCAAATGACTGTTTTATTCCAACTTAGATGGCTTCTTGCTGCAAATGGAAAGTTCTCTTTCTTATCGGAATGGCAACAAACTTCTAGTCCAGGGGTCCGATGGCACAAACTTAGATGTTGTTAAAGTGGTGGTTACAAGGATGCTCAATTGTTTATGGTTTCTTTTGCTTACAATAGGCACATTACAAAAAAAATCACTTTTAGCAGCTAGATTTAGATTGTAACTACAAATATTGTTACTGAATGAATATGTTTACTGAAAAAAAATTATTATTGCCATTGAAAGTATGATATTGAAATTATTTAGTTGCCTTAATTATTTGTCACCACTAAAGATATATAATTAGTGGTGAAACTAAAGATATAATAATGAATCTAATTAGTGACAATTTAAATGTTGCAACAAAAATATATTACTAATTCATCACTAAGTCCAAATATTTAGTGACAATAATTTAAATTTAGTCACTAATAATATAAATTTTAGTGATAACATTTTTAAGTTGCAACAATTATGCCCTGTTTTAAGCTACAATTTTTTTTTCTTTTGCCACTAAATGTCAATTTTAGTACACTATAAGAAATTTGGGCGTTTCATCAAAAAATGTCGTCTCTTCACGTGTTAAATCTTTTCCATAAAATTACTCACACCGTCTCTCTCTCTCTCTCTCCCCCGATCGTCGATCTCTCAACTCCTTCGCCGTCACGATTCCCACTAGTTTGAAGACTTCCTCGAAGACATCTCCACGCCACTACTACCCTGGTTGTTGAAAAGGCTGAGCTTATTTTGAAAATTATCGAGAAGAAGATTAAGGTGTCACCATCGATTGTCACGCATATACTTGTTCTATCTTTGTGCACGCAAAATATCAATGATGATCTCTCAACCTCTCAGTGATTATAGATGAATCTATTCAGCAACTGATTTTCTTCAATTGCAATTTTCAGCTTATGTGTGGAATAATGGAGTATTACGAATTGCCTTCATAAGCTCCTCTCTCTACTTTCTGATTTGTTTCTCCATTTTCCATCGAGCATTGATTTGTGTTTGGCAGATAATTCAGAAATTTCCTTTTATTCGAATTAAGTTTCTGCAACCAGATCCCTAAATTGCAAATTTGTTTTTTGTGTTTGTTATTGTAGCTAGCTAGATAGCAATGTCAGCAAATTCAGAGATGTATTCTTGGCTAACTATATTGTCCAACCAACTCAAGGTTTGAGTGTTGCAACGTCAACCAGCTCAACTAGAGAACAATTTCACGCAGGTTTTACTTCTTTTTTCTTTTCTTTTTGGTTTTTTCCCCCTCTTTTTAGTCTTTGGTGGATTCGATCCTTAACAAACATTTTGTAAACTGAAAGTTCTGTTTAATAAGAAAATGCATGTTGTTACATGATTATCCTATCTTTAGAATTTTAAAAACAAAATCTGAAAAATGGAGTTCATCATGTGAAAGCATCCATTTTGTGCAAAAGTCTAAGCTGCCTTTGATCGTATGCAACCAGTATTTTCATTAACTGAAAAAGTACTAACATGCAGTTTGATTTCCTCACTCACTAAAAAAGTACTAACATGCAATCTAATTTCCTATTTCAGTTGCTCATCAAGCCATGGAGAAACATTGTGAAAATCCCATTATGAATCCTTATAGATATCTAACAGTTTAGGAAATACAATTGGAACTTCTGATAGTCTCAAAATAAGAGGACTTGAGCTAGTAGCAAACCAATGTGATAATGATTGATAACACTTTGAATATGGGTGTCTTGAACCTTAGAACCCTAGAAGTTAGAGCATAAGGTATGGAATTGTTTTTTAATTATATTTTTGGTCTTTTATATGTGTTAAAAAATCAAATTTATTAGACTTCAAAATTGTCCACCATATGTGAGCCCGAATGGCTGGGTTACTCTTATTGGTTATTTTGGATCTGTGGACTTCAAGGTATGCACACTGAAACTTTGTTGTTGTTTAGGAATTTTAAATTTTGGGTATGAGGACCTTAACATTGTTCAACATTGATTATAATGAATTATTAACAACTGGTCTTTAAATTCTGTTATTGTGAGCCGTTAGGAGTGGTCTATATATATCTAAGTGTTGTATAATGTACCTGAATGAAGCTGCTTGTCGATTTGAACTGTGTTGGACTGCTTGTGTATTAATTAATTATGGCTACTGTTATTTCTTAGATTGGACTGTGTTGGTGTTTGTTATCTGCCAAGTCACCAAGCAACAAGGTCTTTCACTTTCACGTTTTAGTGGTTAAACAGTCCAGGAGTCATTTAAGTATGCATGCATGTTTCGAACTCTTCAGTGGTCACCACAATAGCTTGAAACTTGCTATTAATTCTTGAATGCAGAAAATGAGCGAAAGAAACAAGGAGAATCGAGCAAAACAAGACATTGGTCATATTGCAAGGACGAAGAGTTTTGCTCGAATTCGTTACGATAGCATGCGTTGTTTTTACATATATATTTCACTTATGTGATTAATTATATACAAGTATACATGCATATTTATGTAAATTTTTTCTATTAATGTTTAATGCATGATAGCGTGATCCCGAGACTGGAGAGGAGCCTAACTGTATGGAACTGTGGTTAATAACCAAGTTTAGTATGAAGAGGAGGAATGCTTGGGCTAGCAGGAGATCGGGAGAAGTCTATGTAAGTTATCCTATCCTTCTCCATTTCCTTAAAATATCCTCTTACATAATGCTAAATTGATAGATTTTTATCTTTCCAAATGTAGAGCAACCTTAAGAGGCTAGAGGCTCAATCAATGGAGGAAGGAGCTACCCCCATGATTGAGGATCAAAGGTTTGAAGCAATGCTCGGTTCGAAAAAATCAGGATATATACGTGATCATGGGGCTGGTCCAAAGCCCACAACATCTACTGCTGGACAACGTATCCGTGCACAACTAGAGAAGGAGAATGAGGAATTGAAGAGGCAAGCTGAAACAAATAGGATGCATTGGGAGTCGTTGGAGAGGGAAAATAGTGATTTGGCTTCGTGACTAGAGTCCAATATGCATGTTGAGATACAAACACAGGTGCATGTCGTGCTTCAAACTCAGCTCACCACATTTTTTTCGCAAATGAAAGAGTAGGGGCAAATTCTTACCTCTTTTCATTGTAATAGAGTTAGATCTCTTAAATTGGAAAAGTTCTATTTCATGGGTTAGTAATCTTACTTTTATGGGTTGAACGCTTTATTTACGGTGTTGATCATATTCTTGGTATTGTTTCTGTTTTCTGTTTGATTTACGAAAAATTGAAAATGGAATTCCAGAACTGTTAGAGTCAATCTTTGATGCCTGTTTGCATTTGTCTATGATCAAGTAGACTTGTATGCTTATTTGCATTTGTACATTTTACTTACTCAAGCAGACTGATATGCTCACAATTTCATAAGGCTCTCTGCCTCTGTCACTGGAACACCCTGGTAGATTAGAAATTCTATTGGCCGGTATAATATATTTACATTAAGCAAACTAGTTATACAATCTTAATATATATTTGAATCATCTCCAATATGTCTTCTCTTGATTTTCTTCAATGAATTTCTATTAATATTGGGTAATTTATGTGAGGTACTGATTAACCATTAAAAGTGCTATTTTATTATGTCTAATGATTGGTTAATTGCATATTATTTGTGATTAAATGTGTTAGATTAATTGATTTTCTAGTTTGATACTTTTTCTAATTGTTTGATTTATTTTGCAGGTAAATTGGTTGATTTAAAGTAATAATGAATAAGACAAGTGAATTAATCACTAGAGGAAGAATCATAATTGGTAAGAATTGAAGAATCAATATTAAGATAGGAGGATTTGAAGATAAGGTGGCAATGTAATGCTTATAAGAGTTCAGTTAGAAGAAAACTAATTTAAAGTTGGAATAAGAAAGTATCTTAGAAGATAAGAATTTGACATATTTTCAGTTTTTTAGTCATAAATTTTGACTCTGATATTAGATTGACCTGATTTTTATGGGATTGGAAAGAAGATTTCAAGGTTTGCAAAAGTATATTTCACGAAAATTTCATGAATCGGTCTTTAAATATGTGAAATTCAAGTTCAAAGTCTAGACAGATTTTATACCCGCGGCTCTAAGATTTTATGCACGGAATTTAATTTCAAAAGACTTCTTTTTGAAAAAGAATTCTTCCCGATCCAACCTTATATCTTCTACCTATACCTAAGAACTTTTTGGAAATGAATTCTTCCAAATCCAACTTTATATCTTTTATTCATGCCTAGGATTTATTTTAGTAGAAATAAAGGTTATCATCTATTGAGAGGATGATTATGATTATTATTCTCTTATCATCTTTCCTTTTTTAGTTTTTGTTCTATTTTTATGACTTGTTAAAAGCCCAACTAAAGATAGAAGAGATACTTTCAATGAAACACGGTATTTATTATTGATACAATATTTTTTTTAATGCATGACTTATTATTTTAATTTAATTCTTGTCTTTTAGTAAAGTTTTTGCTCTATATAATTTCTTAATTCATTATGCCACGAACATCGAATGCTTGAGATTCTCCACAAGTCAAATAACTGGTTATTCCATACTTGAATTAATTAATTAAAATTTCTCATAAGATAGTTGATTTATTATTTGCAATAAAATAAGATTTACCTGTTGGAAAGCTTAATTTATCACAGATTCCGGGCACAGTGAATGCTTCTGATCTACAAATAAATTTTTATATTTATTCAGATAATTTATTAATTATAAATTTGATATTTTTATATTATCACCACTAAATATTTCGATTGAGATTACTTCTCAGCTGATTCTCAATTGAATTTGAAAACTGGATCATTAATAATTACTGTGTGGATTTAAAAGGATATCCCTGATGCTTTAGTAATTTTAATTATTATTTTAAAACCAAATTTATTGTTTTCTAATTTCAAAATCTATAGAACAATTTTTTAAAAACAATTTTCTTTTATTTTTCTTTGTGTTCTAAATTTTCACAATTGCTTGTGGTTTGACCTCGGACTTCCGAGTATTATATTACTTCGCACAACATGCATTTGAGTGATCAATTCTAAAGTTGTAGCAGGTACAAACCAATGGAAGCTCTGAAAACAGCTTTGGAAGGCTCGCCTCCAAATACTAAAGACGAAAGATCTAATAACTTGCCAAAAAAACGAATATGTAGTTAAAATTTGATTGTTATGCAATTACTTTCTTTTGAATAAGAATCATTGTCTAGTTGCTAGGATACAATTTGAAAATATGATCACAAATTTTTTTGTTCATTCCTATTTTTTGATGATAACGTATACACGTACAATTTAACGATACTAATATCAAAATATTATTTTCACATGATTTGATTTTAGTATTATACCTTTGAAAGTGAGAGTTTATTATGATTTTTTTTCATTAGTTGTATGTATATATATATATATATATATATATATATATATATATATATATTGATTCATTAAAGTATAACAAGTATGTGAAATTTGCAAATATTAAAAAATAAATTCTTTCAAATATGCGATAAGTTTCTTTATTCATTTTAATGTATTAATTAGTAACGACAATAAGTTGTCAAAAAATCATGTTTCAAATTTTAGAGGTGATTTTAATTGTGGGTAAAATATATACTTTTAGTTGCAATTAATTGTTATCACTAAAAGTAAGGTTTTAATTGGACTTTTAGTGGTGATACAATATATTTTATTGGCAAAATTATGTTAACTTACTACAATAATTATGATGGCTAAAAATTTCACATTTAATGACATTTTTCATGGTGCGGCTAAAAATTTTACTTTTAGTGACAACAATTAAATGTCATAGTTAAATAATTTAGCCACACACATATTGTCACAGCTCAGTGACAATTAAAGTATATAGTGATAATTTTTATACATTTAGCCGTAATAATTTATTTGGAAAGCTGCCCTTCTGATTAATAGAAATTTTTAACTTCCGAAAAAAAAAGTACGATAAAGATAATTCAATGCTTAACAAATTCAGATTAGATTAGGAGAATGAGATGGACTACATGACTTATTTCCTTATCATACTTATTATCATCGCCCAACCTGCTATTCCAATGAAGCCAAGCAAGGTCTATCCTTGCCTGGTCAGAAGCATAAATAAGCCGTTGCAGGCCAAAAGAAACATGATTCTGAACCCGCCCTGCCTAATATTCTCTGGCCAGTGCAAGATCAAGTCAAGGTCTGGCATGAATAATTAATTAAGAAAAAAATAATAATAATGAAAATCCCTTAAAGGGTTTCTTGAGAAGGGGGCAAAAAGCATCACTTAAATTAATCACAGGGTCACAAGCTGTACTATCGTTGTTCTAATTAATAAGGTAAAAATGCTTCACATAACCTCCAACCAAGAACACACAAACACAAGTACAAGTGTAATTAATTGTCTTAAATCATATATCTTCTCGAAGTTGTATTAGTTTGACATTCACAAAAAAATCTCACTGAACGCATTATTAAAAAAAAAAAAAAACAGTTCTTTGTTCTATGTTTTTTTTTTTTTTTTTTACCTCGGAGATATTGTCGTGGAAACAATTGAGTTACAGACTTTTCTTGGACCTGGGAAATATATTGTTGGAGCAAGATGTGTATAGACTTCAGTATCTAGTATCACACCCATGCATGCAACTCTATGAAGGAAGAAAAATTGTTCCCCAGCTTGATTGGAGTATAACTTTGAGGTGCATCTGGTAAACATTGTTTAGTTTAAGAAGTTGCACCACTATATAGAGAATAATGAGATTAGGACTTTGTTTCTTAGAAATTTAGGCTGAGACGTGACAAGAATTTAGTGTCTCTGAAAACAGTAAACTCACCCTCCTCCCTCAAACAATATTGCAAATTAATCTTCTTTTCCCAATGCTTGAACCAGTTAGTGTGTTATGCATTTTGGTGCACCAATTGTGTTTCTATTAGAACTATGCTAGCTGTTAAGTAATTAATGGCTTAGTTTCAAAAGCTAGAAGAACTTATATAATATAGAGTTTCCATTAAGCTTAGATTGCTCCATTAGGGTTTGTGCTAGCTCAAATATGAAAAAAATACTATAACTGATCCTGTACTTCAGGCAATTACACTTGCATATAATACGAAATTTAATTCTGGAAAAAGAAAAAAAGTACAACCTTTGACAAACTTTTAGTTCAAAACTTGCACTAGACTGTAAGGAAACACACAGAAGATCATCAAGATTCATCATGATAACCCTAACAAAACTAGGGTTACATACACATTCGGAGGCAGAAAACAAAAGATACCCAAAAAAGTCCTCACCGGATTGCAAGTCTCCATTGAACTTCCGACCGTAGATCATCTCTTTCCACATCCACTCTTGCCTTCCAAAATCCAAAGAGAATAGCCACGAACATAGGCCCATGTAAAAATTACCATTTTATATGAGGTACATAAAATGGTCATTTTTGCACTAGTTGTTCTGGAAAGTTTGTCTATGGCACACACACAATCTGTACAAAATCAGCAAACAAACTACATATAAATTCATCGAATGAATTTCTATGGGTTGTGGCCAAGCCGAAGCTCCAAATCCAATTCATCTTCTGCACTTTCTGCATGTGCTGTACCAAACTTCAAACTCAAGCTCATCCGACAATCCTCTCCAAATAGTGACCTCTGTGGGCTGCGATCATGCGAGTTATTATTATGGTTTTGGAACAAGGGCTTTGTATTTGACGTGGATGCCGGAAAATACGTCCGATAATTCATCTGAGCTTCATGAGGTGAAGAATAACGAGGTGGGTAACTTGAAATCGGCTGGTAAAAAATGGGTCCTGTGTGACTGTGATTCTCTTCATGCTTAGTTGAATTGATCGTAGGTTTATTCCTTGCTCTATCTTTCCTATGGATATTCATATGGCCACCCAAGGCCTGTGCAGTTGTGAAGCCTCTCTTACAGAACACGCACTCGTAGGATCGGCCAGTGGTGGTGCTTCCATCGGTGTTGTCTTGCTCTGGCTGATCAACTTCCTCGCCGGAGATCATTGAATCTTCCTTATGAGTGGACTCCATGCCAACAAGATAGAGAGAAACGATCAGGAGGTTGAAGGTAAGAGACGATAGAAGGTCATAGACATTGCCAGTGTGAGTTTTGAAGGTTTGAGAAGGGAGAGACAGCTCAGGCAAGGTCTTAGAAGTTTGCTAATAGACTCATTCGATTAGCCGGCTCCAGTTGATCCCTTTTTAGCTACCACTTAAAAAACTATTTTTGTTCTAATTTGATTCCCATCAGACCAGGTGTTGTTTTTTTTGGGTTTATCAACACAGTTCTGATTTTGTCTCCCCTCATCCCCATGCTCCTCTACTCATATATGCGCGTACGTATTAGGATAAATCTTTTCTTACTTCGTTGTTTCTTTCCAGGCAAGTTGACTGCCAATCACTGTGTGTTGCGCTTCTGTACGTACTATCTATTTTTCCACAACAATTTCTATGTTGACGGAGATCCCTCACCAAATTTTTTATCAGTAATGTGGTATAATTTTTACCATTAAAAAAAACTAAAGTTATTTGAACTTAAAAATTTAACATAATTTATTGACATAATAATAATAATATGACTTTGTTGGAACTATTGGATTAACATCAAATTCTAATATTTGATAAAGTCCACGTATAATTTAAAAGTCATAATAAATTAGGTTAATAAATTAGATCTCAATAACAAAAAAAAAAATTCACAACTCATAAAAGATTCACAACTCATAATATAGATTAAAGAAATAAAAAAAAACATCAATGACCAAAATCTGGGCCGACCCTCAAAAAAAAATATTAAAAATATTGACCA